>CAKNYM010047691.1:125352-157642 GCA_932195095.1 Andricus curvator
CTTTTGCTTGGATCAACCAAATCTTTGGCTTGAGACTAATGAAATTCTCTGTCAAAGTATTTGCTAGATTCAACCAAAGAACTTTGTTCAATCAATAAAATATTTTCTAAAACCAACAAAACGATTCAACCAAAAACTTCTATTGTTTCAAGAAAACGATTTTTATAAAATGAACACAAATTTTCTTGATCTAACTAAAAAAATTTCCGAAATCAACGAAATGCTGTCAACAAAACGATTTTGTTGAATGAACAAAATTTTTTTTCTGGGTGTGCCCTTTTTGTTTGCCAAGTTTTAACGCTCATGCCTTTTTGGAATTCCAAACTTTGGCGCTTTTGCCCTTTTGGATTGCCAAATGTTGGCAGTTATGCCCATTTGGAATTCCACTTTATGGCGATTATGCCATTTTGGTTTGCCAAATTTTAGCGCTTATCCCCTTTTGGAATTTAAACTTCGGCGCTTATGCCCTTTTAGTTTTCTAAATATAAGGACTAGCCTCCACTCGAAGTTGTTTTTTGTTGTCGATCGTGAACCGGTCAAACAAATCTACTCAGACAATTAAATTGGATAAATACTCTAACTTCAACATTCACTTTTTCATTCTATTCATCAAATATTTACAGAGTGGCATACTTTTAAGCTCTATAATGATACTTATTTTTTTGATAGAAGTATTATAGAGCTAAAAGATATTTAGTTTTAATATTTATTGAGTGAAATGTACAAATTGAATTTTAGAATATGAATCCAATATCTTTAGCACTTAAAAATTTCTCAATCACAGTAACATCTTTTTTATTTAAACAGAAATGTTGCAGAATGCCGTAATTTGAATTTTCAATACTTTAAAATAGTTATACAACAAGTTATTATTAAATATTTGTTCATGTGTAGAATTCCTGAAAATAAAAAAAGAATCCAACGATTAAATTTGGACAACCACCACAAAATGCTCCTATTGCAATTTCTAAAAACAAGAAATTCGTTCCTTTGGACAAGAATAATAAAGAGGAAAGAAAAATGAGAAGGCAACCAACCGGCTGATGTGTTTATAACGGATTTGCCTTTTGACCCACACTTAGATCTCAGGTATCGAGGAGAGAGCGTCATTGTTTCGTCGCTGTTCCCAACTGCTCTAATTTTTCTTACCTTGATAAGGGTGCTGTATGAGCACCGAAACGTTGGTAAATATTATAAATGCTTTCATATTGTAATTTGATAATAATAAAAATAAAAACGACGAAACAAATAAAAAAGAGAAGGAAGGGGATTTGGTTGGTTGCCTTCTCATTTTTCTTTCCTCTTTTTTATTTTTGTCCAAAGAAACAAATTTTTTCGTTTTTAGGAATTGCAATAGGAGCATTTTGTGGTGGTTGTCCAAATTTGATCGTTGGATTCTTGTTTTATTTTCAGGAATTCTATACATTAACTTGAGTATTGGACGTTGAATAGGATTTTGAATTTGATTTTAACCTAATTTAAAATTCTTAAATTTCAAATACTTGTTTTAAAAGAAAAGAAATTTAAATTTAAAAGTGCGCGCTAAGAAGGACTTCCGTATTCCGGTTGGCCTTACCAATCAGAAACGACGCCCACATGTCCCACCTCTCCCTTGTGGATTTTTAGATAAACTGTGATCAATTATACGAACATTCAAATCTTTGTATTTAATTACATTCCGTTGTTGTATTAAATAGTTAAAAAATACAATTAAACTAAATATTTCATACTGTGATATTGCAAAATCCATTTTTTTTTAAGAAACGACTTTTTTTAAATTGAATCTTTCACTTTTCAGCCTTCTATTTGCCTTGTAATCTCTAAAACTCTATAACATCTCGAATGTATTTTCTTTTTGCATAATTCGATTTTTGAGAAGGTTTTTCCACTCCTGAAAAATGTGTCCCGATGAACTTACATGCTTTTGCCGTGTCACCCTTCATTTGTAGATCTAATTTTCAAATTTATGACATAAAACAACTTCAAGTAATGAAAATTCAAATTACAGAAATAAAGAGTACAGAGCATCAATTTTAAAAGTGGTCAAAGAGAGAAAAGAGAAAAAGTTAAGTAAATCACATTTTATGTAAAGTTTGTTCATTTTTTATATTGACATATTTTAAGGGTGACTAGCAAAAAGTTAACCATTTTATACAATATTAAAAAAATTTTCAAACCGTCTAAAATATTTTAAAAAATTAGGGATAACCCGAGAGAGTATGACAATATAAAACTAAATGATCAAGGAATGTATTTGTGATGGATATGAATTTTACACTCATAAAAAAACCCATCAGACAGACTTAAAAGTGATTTTAAAAATCCTCAACTCTGAAATATTGAACTCTACTCTCGATTTTTATCTTTTTCAACTTAATGTAAATAAAATCTGTAAATTTCAAATATTTAAAAAATGGTGTAAATATTATTTGACAATTTTTTATTTTAAATTTGTAGTTTAGGATAGCTGCACTGAGCGAAGAATTCCCGTGTAGTTCGGGTTTACACCCCAATAGTTCGGGTGGTTTCTCTTTTTTTTTGTTTCACACGAAGGTTTGGTGCGCTTGCACTACTGAGACGTGCGATCACCCGAACCATTCGGGTGCTCAACCGAAACAGCAGCAACCGAAGAGGTGGGGGGCCCGCCCCAATATTTGGGGAGCTTGCACGAATGATTCGGGTAGTGGCACGAATGATTAAGGTCGTTAGACAACTGGAATCAATTAAAAATCTTACACGTTGATGATTACAGTTCAACCCTGTCCTAAAGCACTACATGTACATTATCGAGTTTTCGATTATGTGATTTACCTAATCTTAGAATGCTCCGTTAGTATAAATATGAGTGATGAACAATAAATTCGACATAACCTAGAAAGAGTGACATTCGGGAAGAACCTGATGTTCATCAGCTGCGGCCATTAGCGAACATGCGCAAACGTCGAACGCGCAATATCCAACGCGGTTGACGACTCGAATCTCCTGAATCATTCTTGCAAGCTCCCCAAGTATTGGGGCGGGCCCCCCACCACTTCGGTTGCTGCTGTTTCGGTTGAGCACCCGAATGGTTCGGGTGCTCGCACTTCTCAGTAGTGCAAGCGCACCAAACCTTCGTGTGAAACAAAAAAAAAGAGAAACCACCCGAACTATTGGGGTGTAAACCCGAACTACACGGGAATTCTTCGCTCAGTGTGCGTAACAAGACATTTTGCGTACTTTTTTATTCATAATTTCTGAACGAATCTCTCCAAAATTTTGAAACTTTATTCAATTGTGCTTTGATATAATTATAATACTTTACTGAGATAATATGAAAAACAAGATATTATTCAAAGAAAAAGTGGAAAATGACTGGGACTTAATGTGGCAATTGCAAAATTCTGTTCCAGAAAATATACGTCTTATAAAATCAATCTGCTTAGGAATGTTTTTCTTATGATACTTTATTATTATCATTATGATTATATTATAATTATCATTATCACTGTCCTCATTCTTATAATTAAAATATGTCTTAAATATGAATTAAATAAGAAAGTTTTAGTCACGGTACTCGTACTTTGTGTCAATAATTTTAGGACATGTACAAAATCATTCATTCGCCCCTGACCTCCGTTTCTCACAAGTGGTGAATCAATTCCTCTAGTTAGTATATAAGAGAGTTTCGAATCTCATCTCTCAGCGTGAAGCGTGCGTCTGCGTAGTTTCGTCGAAAGCGCCTTACATGTGTTGTATTGTGTTACGTTTATTTATGCGTGTATTATATGTGTATAAGTATTTTTAGATGTAGTGTGAGTGTATTTGCGTCGAAATTGTATTCTAATTGGCTGTGTGACTGACTAATGTGTATATAAGTGTATGCTGTTGATTGTGTGTAAGTTCTTTTTTGATTCACAGAAGCCTACACAGAAAAAACTGGGGGTTCACTAATGTTGCGGCTCAAATAAAAGTTGGTATCCTTTCGAACTTGAGCTCCAATAGATACCTGCAGAGACCCAAAAGGGTTCGTTTAGAGCGCACTTGAAAAGAACAACATAAAGGCACATTCACAAACGAACCGCTTGCAAAGTCGGGTTGGTAATTTCGCGATTTCCAGAATCTGTCGGTAAAGCAAACACAAATGATATTATTATTTATTATGCGTACAATTTTCGGAAAAAGCAAACTGTTTACCCTTATAGAAATAATTAATTGAAAACAATTCAGAATGATAGAAAGAAATTTGAATTGTTTCTAATCGTGTTTCTTAATCGTGTGTGCACGATTGGGAAAGATTCAGTGTTGCAAAGTTTCAATCGTTCCCAATAGGACCAATCGGTACTAGGATTTTGAGGTTATGAAGTGGCAATTTGATGGCAGCACTTTCGTCTCGCGGGAATTATTCGAAAACGTTTATTTACTTTTTTTTCGAGGCAACACATTTTAAGCAATATGTTCATAAAAAAAAATTAAATAAATGTTTTGTAACAATTTCCGCGAGCTGAGAGAGCTGTCATCAACAAATTCGCCAATGAAGTAAAGTTTTTTCATCCAATTATTCATTTCATTGTGTACAATTTTGTATAAAAAAATGTAATTTATTAAATAAATTACTTACAATATTTTAGGTAATTATTATTTTTTTTTATGAAAATGTAACTATTATTCCAGTTGAATATTCCATAATTTTAGTTGAAAATTCATCTCTTTTTTTTAACAGTCTTTTTTTGCCTATGAATTTATTTATTCAATTTTTGGTAGAAAAATGATCTTTTTTAGTTGGAAATCCGTCTTTTGGTAGAAATTCATCTTCTTGGTCCAAAATTCAATTATTCTAGTTAAAGATTCATCATTGCAGTAAAAAAATTCATCTGTCTGGTTTAAATTTCAACTATTTCAGTTAAATATTTAGAATTTTATTTGAAAATTCATCACTTTGTTTGTTTGTTTAAACATTAATTTCTTCAACTTGAAATATAATTATTTAAGTTTTGGTTGACAATTTATCTTTTTTAGTAAAAATTAATTTTTTGGTCAGAAAATTCAACTATTTTAGTTGAATATTCATTGTTTTAATTGAAAACTCTTACGTTTGGTTTAAAATTAATTGTTTTTTTTTCACAAAAAACGTTACTATTCCATTTTTGGTTGAAAATCATTCTTGTTTTAGTTCAAAATTCAACTATTTGGTTGAAAATTTGTCTCCTTTAATCAAAAATTCGACTATTTTGTTAAAAATTAATGTATTTTGTTAAAAAATTGTATTTTTTATACAAAATAATTCTTTTTATTTGAAAATTAATCTTCTGGTTTAAAAATTCATCTTTTTGGTCGAAAATTCAAGTGTTCCAGTTAAATATTCATAATTTAAGCTGAAAATTTATTTTTTATTATGTTTAAAATTTAACTATTCAGTTGAAGATTCATAATTTTATTTGAAAATTCATCACTTTGGTTGAAAAGTTTAACTATTTCATTTTTTTGTGAAAAATTGATATATTTAGTGGAAAATTCAAGTATTTTTTGAAAATTCATTTATTTTGCAATGTTTTGTTCTGTTGTGTTAAAGGATGTTCAGAGTGAACGTCATGAATTAAAATAAATGTTTGCGTTTTACGGCAAATATGAATATGTTACTTTTAGTTGACCGGGAAAATTGAAAAACTTGACCGGGAAAAACCGGGAATTTGAAATTGTCCGCCGAATCGCCACCCTGAAAATGTATGTGCTTGGGGAAGGAAAACCAGTTGTTGTGATGATTCCTGCATGTATTTAATACAATTTTGAACTATTGGACCTGTAAATATCACAATTTTTAATGTTTAAATTTAAAAATAGTTCAATCTGTAACAGTTTTTAAATAGTTCAATCTACAAGTCCATTTCTGTCAATTATCGTGTTTTTCGCTGTATATGTTTTTTTTTTTGAAATTATCAAATGTGTAAATTAATTTCTTATGATAAATCATCAGTTTAGAATCAAAGAAATTAATTTTCAGATCACAAAATAGACTTTTAGGGTAAAAGGTAAATTAATTCTTTGATTTTACTCTTTACAAATGAATTATTGATTTTAAATTCAAAAGAAGGAAGACTTTTCTTCACAAATGTCAATTCTGAATAATTCATAATATTTTTTTTACTTTAAAATTATTAAACAATAATAATAATAATAATATTATAATAATTATGTTGTAAAAAATTGATTTGCATATTTTATCATTTCAAATAAGCGCGCGATCAATATGCAGTGAGGCTGCTGGTGCGACGCATGCGCATTAAGACTTTAAAAAAATTCGTTTCTCTACAGTCAAATTGGTTATCTATTTTTATATTTTATGTTAAAATTATAAAACAAAGGAAATTTTGTTTTTGCAACGACCCTACAGCACTTCTAATAATATATAGTTGTACTTTTAAAAAGTGACATGTCGAAAAGTTTCTTGCATATGAATAAGCCTTTATGTTTACAAGCTTGTTACATAACCTGCAAATTGCATCTATCAAGTCATTATATCTATTTTAATTACAGTAATATTTTGTACCTTCATTGTCTTCATCAAGTTATGCCCATCAGAGGTTGATTACATGTGTGCTTTCAGGTAAAAATTGTATTATTAATTAAACAAAATGTCGAAGAGGGCAAAGCGAAGAATAGGTTCTTTAGAAATAGGCTCATTTACAATTGGGATCCTTTCGAACCCCAAGTGAGGTATCATTTAGAGCTCATTTATCGTTTTGGGTTCCTTTTCAGCAAGTGGGGTTCATTTTTGTTGCAGCTCCTTTGGAACCAAAAATGGGTTCTAATGGAAACCCCAGTTTTTTCTGTGTATGGTTTACCAAACTGTCAGTTAGAGTTTCTCGAGCGTCAGTGATTCCTTCATGCCTTTTCTGTAAACCCACTTACATTTTCTGCCGAGCCCTCGACCCCGTTTTACCCAACTGTTCAGTGATACTTATCTAATGTTTTATACATTTTACAATTATGTGCATTAAAATGTCAACTACCAAGTACAGTATTAATTAAAATACAGTCCGGAAGATATTCGTATCCATTTGTTACACTTTCATGTTTGTGAATGAAGTATTACCGAATTTCGTTTTACAGAAATAGAAATGAAACTTCATCAAAGTGTCCATATGTCCCAAGTTAACCCAACTGAGTTTGGTAAAGTTTCTCGAATTATTTTTCTCCGTGCAAACTTTGGCGCTTATGCCTTTTTAGAATTTCAGATTATAGCGCTTATTTCCTTTTGATGTCCCAAATGTTGGCGCTTATGTTCTATCGGAATTCCAAATGTTGGTGCTTGTGCCCTTTTAGTGTGCCAAATGTTGGCGCTCATGTCCATTTGGAATTCCAAACTGTGGCGCTTATGACCTTTTGGTTTCCAAATGTTGGCGCTTATGTTCTATCGGAATTCCAAATGTTGGTGCTTGTGCCCTTTTAGTGTGCCAAATGTTGGCGCTCATGCGGGTGACGGACAACTTTGCACGTAGCAACTTTGCACGTGCCCAACTGTGCACGTCGATGGTCGGACGGACAACTGTGCACGTCCATCTGTGCACGTCCAAGACCACAAGAGCCCATCTGTGCACGTCGAAATTTCGGCGTGCACAGATGGGCCCCTGTGGACTTGGACGTGCACAGATGTCACTTTCCTAACTGTTCACGTACACAGTTGGACAAGGGACATCTGTGCACGTGCACAGTTGTCACTTTCCTAACTGTGCACGTGCACAGATGTCCCTTGCCTAACTGTGCACGTGCACAGATGTCCCTTGCCCAACTGTGCACGTGCACAGATGTCACTTGCCCAACTGTGCACGTTTATGTCCTTACGTAAGGGTTTATAGGAGGGTGATCCTTTATATCTACGCATAATACATTTTTAATAATTAAAATTATGCAATCCCGGTGGAATGGAGCGTACTAACTTTTCTAAAGTTTGTTTCAAAATGTTTTAAAGGCTATTTTTAAGAAAACATTCCTTCCAAATTATTATAAATATAAGAAAATCTTCCTTTAAATTTATTTTGCTTCCTCATAGAGAAAGCTTTGTAATAGTTACATTTTCGAAAAAACTTTAATTCATTTAATTTAACTTTCGTCAGTTGATAAATGTATAATACAATGTTCTGAAGCATGTTAATTGCATTTCTTAGCACGTTTGTACTACTTGAAAAATTGTTTTTTATAGTTCAAACTTTTTCTCATTATCATAATTCACAGTTAATGCATGCAAACAGAGTATTCCTTGACTCGAAACAAATCCATTGTTCTATAATATTAATATATTTGATTGAAGATTAAGACAATTTTAACCAGTTATAATATTGGAAAAATTGAGATTTACAATTTTATTAAAATAATTAATCCTTCTTCTTTAAGGAAGCAAATTATCTATTCGACGAGGAAGCAGAGTGCTCATGATATGAGCCCCGTACATCATCACATAAACAACAGTAAAACTTTGATAAAAGTTATTGAAATTTTTTTTTTCAACTTCACTTTTTGTTACATCATAAGAAAATACATCAAATGAATAAACGATTTTGTGAAATCAAAGACAGATAAGTAACTTGAAAAAAATAAAGACCTACCGAGTAGGCACGGTAGTTAGTAGTTAGACCCACTGGGAGACTCAAAGAAGCTTAATAAGATAAAAGTATTAGATAGTACATTTCGTGACTAATGCGGAATGACAGCCTTTTTGAAACGAGCGCAATGTTTTCGTAACGAGTCGTAGGTGAGGGCGTATAATTATACGTAGATATAAAGGACCACCCTCGTATCAACCCTTATGTACGGACATAAACGTGCACAGTTGGGCAAGTGACATCTGTGCACGTGCACAGTTAGGCAAGTTCCATCTGCGCACGTGCACAGTTGGGCAAGGGACATCTGTGCACGTCCAAGCCCACAGGAGCCCATCTGTGCACGTCGAAATTTCAACGTGCACAGTTGTCCAAGTACCATCTGTGCACGTGCACAGTTGTCCAAGTGACGACTGTGCACAGTTGGCACGTGCAGAGTTGGCACGTGCACAGTTGTCCATCTGACCAACGACGTGCACAGTTGTCCGTCTGGCCATCGACGTGCACGGTTGGGCACGTGCAAAGTTGCTACGTGCAAAGTTGACCCCATCCCCGCTCATGCCCATTTGGAATTCCAAACTGTGGCGCTTATGACCTTTTGGTTTCTAAATGTTAAACACTACATCGAGCACATACTCCACCAACTTGCAGACATAAACAAATAATGTAATCCCATAAGTGAATTTGAAAACATCAGAATTCACACATGGTTTGAATTTTGACAAAAAACTGAAGTGATGTGAATTTAAAATTTACGTGAACGGAAAATAAAAGTAAAATGAAATTACATTCAAAGATATTTGTCAACAAAAATTGACATGCGATATGCATTTTGACGAAAAACTAGAGCGAGGTGGATTTGAAATTCACGGGAAAGAGAAATGAACTTGAAATGTAATTACATAATCGCCTCCCAGGACATAAGGACTTGAAAAATCTTCTCACGAGATTATTTTGATACCAGTTTTAGAAAATCCAGATCCGCATTGTACATCTTTTAAGTCATATACATGACAGTTTTTAATCGTTTTTTATTGATAAACAATCATTTATATATTGATAAGTAATAATTCATATAACTAGTGTCTTAACTCATGAGCAATTCATTTTAATATGATATTGTAACAGTAAAATTAAAATTGTCGTAAACGTCAAGGTTACATCTGTCGTCTCGGAAATCAATAACTAAATTGCTTCGTAGTTTAAGAATTGAATTAAGTAAATCTGTAAAGAAACCTATAATTAGGATTTATTCATATTTGAAATTGTCAATAGAGACGGAATCTGACATACCAACAATATGCGAAGTGTTAGACATGCGCAGTGTGGTTGACCACGAAAGTTCGGCTATAGAGCGGTCCCCTCGGCACTCTTCGTCTGACTCTCGCGAGCGAGTGTGATTTCGTCACGTTGTTTTATCAAATAAAAGAGTCGGTTTCCGAGACAAAATTTATATAACAAAGGATAATAAATTGTAGTCGACAAATAGCAACCAAATTAATAAGGATTTGGGATAATTATCGAAATTAAATAATTCAAATAAATTGTTCGACAAATATGTAAGTACACTGTATCTATCTGCAAATTACTTTCTTTAAATTATACATTTTCCTGGAAATTACATCGCTTTATTTAATTGGGTCACCTGACTACCTAGCCCGCTATTATTATAGGTCTTATTGCTTAAAATGGATACATACTTTATTTATTTCTTTGCTAGTTATAAGTAAACTGGCTGGCGTCCGGCATTATTAAAAATTACGCACTTTGAGCCCTGACAGCTATGACCCAAGCCGCGTCAGGTGGAACAATTTGATTTCGGGGTCAAAATTCGAAATAAAGCAAATTGTTCTATCTCAATATGAACAAAGTGCGATATCTGATACTTATATTCAAGTTAAAAATAGAAAGAAGAATTCTGCATACGCAACGTGGGATTTGAATGACTAGTCTAGTGGATGTGCAAGCGTAGAGTGAAAAAAAGTAAAAACTATGTTTAGCTAGTCAAAACACGATTTTACCGAAGGCTTTGACCGAGATTCTTTGAGCTTATTTAGTGTCTAGGGATATGCTCAGTAAAAACACACATTTATTGGTAACCCGAAACGCACTATCTTATGTGCTTTAAAATCAATTATCAACATTCATGAACATCTGATGATTTTTTCTGATATCCGATACCTAGTTATTAGCTCGTCAGTTTTTTATGCAGAATTTTTTTATTCAACTCTAATGTGGTCGTTTTTTATTTCTAGAGTTACATTTTTTTTCATTTCGAAGAATTTTGTGTTTGATGAATCAAAAAGTCTCACAGAATAAACGAGGGGTAATCTGTACCCTGATTTTAGAGTAAAGATTATCTGAAATAAAACTTACCCCATGTAGATAATTTTTACTCTTACACCTCGTTATTTTTCTGCTTTTACCCACGCCTGTATGTAACTTTTGATAGCTCTTACAATTCGGCACGACCGTCATTATGAAGTAGCACTTATCTGATTTGGCTGTTACTCTAACCGTCAGCTAATGTCACTCCTGCGATCAAAGCGATAAAAGTGGCTTCCAGTTCCTAAGACGGTCGTTTAATAATTTTGTTTTACCCATAAGAGTAGGTAAAAATGAAAAGTCACCTGCAAAAATATTTACCCTCAGTTTTTTCTGTGCGGACATAAATTCGTCTAAAAATGAATTAAATTAAACTAATTTTTAGTGAAATTTAACTATTTCATCTTAGAGATTAAATTTATCCCGTTTTAGTCGCTGTCTCCTAATTTCGAACATTGAAATTTTTAAGTGACAAACTTTTTATGTGAAAAAATTGAAAATATTTTCCTTTCGTCGTGTGCATGAAGTTCGCTGAATGGAATTTTAAGCGGTAGATCTGAATTAATTTTTAACGGTATACGTGCTTGACGACTGCAAGGCCACCTAATAGCGTCGGTATTCTCGAAGGGTTGAAACTTGCCTCGTAGAGACCATTGATATTGAAGGTGTGTGAGAGTTGGTCTGGCGGAATTTTAAAGTGAGACTGAAGCTACCGCCATCAAATCAACAGTCACGTACTTGTAACAGAGAATATTCGATGGACCGGAATGTTATTCCAATCATGGGAAAATACAATAATACCATTTGCATTATACCCTATTAACCTCCATGCGTCTCTTCTAATTTACTCCAGTTTCTGATATTTTTTAATTAGCTTCTATAAAACGAAATTTATTTTTAAAGTCAGTTTCATTGAATATAAGTTACAAAGAAGAATGAAGCAGATTAAGTTTATAGTAGCTTTTAATGAGTATTTATAGTAAAAAATAACAAACGAGTAGTTTGAAACTCCATATCAGAGGGGGGAAAATGATAGCTATCAAGTACCTAAGGTAAATTTATCATTAAAAATTATAAGTTCCGTAAAGTAATCCGATAAAAACTTAAGAGAAGAGAAATAAAAGTTATTTTACTCTGTACAATTTTGTTGAATTAACGCAAATTTGCTTAATGAAAATTCAATTTAGAATTAATGTTTAGTAGTGATAGGGTTTCCATTACATTTTTTATTTGCAGTAAATGGAAAGAGTTTATGAAAAAGAAAAAATGAATCAGAATTATACTATTTAAATTGAATTCTTAGCTAAGGAAATTCTAGTTCTACGTTACATTTTGAATAAAAATTTCTCTCTATAGCCTCTTAGGCATTTTATCTTTTTTTATATCAAAGTGAGTGGCGACGTATCTAAAAGCTTTAAGTACAAAATAAAAGGAAACTGTTCTCTAAGAAATGTTGTCGTTTCTGGCTGAGGTTGATGTGACCTGGGGGTCAAGAGTAGAGTGGCTATTTGGTTTTTGTGACAACCATTTACAGGTCTAGCGTTTCCTCCTAAAAGCTCAAACCTTGAGTTTTTTCAAGATTCTGAAGGATCTCCTGAGCATAGTGAACGTCCAAGTAGTATTTCTTGGATATTATTTGCTTTACAAATCACGATCCTTTTAGTCAAACTTCTTCCCTCCCAAAGCAATATATGTTTCATATGAGTAATGCTACAATATCTATTTGAATATATATTTTAAGTATGTACTTTTGTCATAAGGAGCAAAATTAACCATTTGATATCAAATCAAATATTCTATAATGTGTTTAATAACTATTTGTGGTACAGTTGCGCAAAACAGGTGATTGCTTACGAGCATTTGTCAGAAGAGGCGAAGGCGAATGATAAAATCACAAGAGCCAACAATCACTTACGCTCATATGTACCGTAGTCTATTCTTTGTAACAACTGTCCGCGAAAGTTGCAAGCTAAAGCATGATCCAAAACAGTGACAGTAACAGCCATGTTATATTACCTCCTCACTCTGCCAATGCGCAAAGTTTCTCATTTCTAAAGTAAGCATGCGCAACTTTACCCATTGATCTGTGAAATAACTATATTTCAAAGAGCGCATGCGCCAATATTATTCTCACAGCGTCAACTAAAATGCTTTACTTTGCGCATCATTTAGATGCATGGAAATTCCAGCTTTTTGTGGAATTTTCGCATGCGCACTTTGGAGATGAGGAACTTCGCGTACCGCTATACTTGGTCAAAAAACGTTTCAATTATTTTGTTGGAAGATGTAACTTTATACCAGCGTCGCGTCGAGACATAGGATTGGGATAAAACACTTCTAGTCTACAATTAATTAATAACTCAAGAATTCACATAAATCACATATATTTAGATAAACCGTACAAATATTTAGAACCGAAGTAGTGAAACTTGTATTAAACTTGAGAAAACTTAATTGAAGTGTGAGAAGCTATCTGTATGAGCAATACGCGTCAAAGGTCGAATTGTGACTAACTTTCAGAGACAAAAATGCACTCTCTGTACCCCAAAGTGGACGAGCCCTCAGATACCTGCATCTCCCTCTCCGTACTTGCAAAACTTTAGTACATTTATCTCTGAATCATCGTTGCATTTCCAGCACCCTTCCGCAACGATAATAATCTGAACCAGAAAAATCAAAAACAACCACCTTAACAAGCCCACAACTCTTTTTTGATGAGTAGACAACTTTATTTTAATTTCTTCTTAATGCCATAATTTCTTCTTCTGGTGACGATCGCCAGTCTGCTTGGTTTGAGCTTGCATATAACCTCCTTGAAACTTCTTGGCTCTGCTTCTGCTTGCTGTTCTCACTTTCGATATTTGATTCACGGTTGCTGGAAACATTTTCATTGACGGTATCATTTTCTTCTTTCTCTTCAACCTCCTCTGCAGGGTACGTTAAGGTGTTTGGAATTTGAATTCATACTTCCTTTGTGACCTTTTTTTGCCTTTGGGTATTCTGCATTCCTGAGTACCCTAACTCTTTAACCATAACCCTTTTTTGAGTAACATAACTCGTATGGCGTTTTGTTGCTACATCTTGTAGGAAGTAAATTTTGTAAATAATTAGCTCTATTTACGGCTTCTTCCCAATATTTTTTCTCCATACCCGCATTAATGAGCATACGTCGCTCCATTTCAATTAGGGTCCTGTTCTTCCTTTCTGCAACCCCGTTTTATTCTGGTGTGTGAGTAACAGTATATTGGATACGAATCCCTTTACCTCTTAAATATGTATTTAATTCATTATGGACATACTCCCTTCCTTAACCCGAGCGTATTACTTCAGGTGTATTTCCGAACTGGGTTTTCGCGTACTCGATAAATTCTTTAATTAGCGGTGTTGCTTCACTTTTATTTTTCATCAAACGAATAGTTGAAAACTGGCTGTAATCTTCTGTGAAGGTAGAATATACCTATGCTTTGACGGTGTGTGTGTCTCCATGGGATAGCATACGTCCATGTGAATTGAATCAAAAATTGAATTTGTACTACTGCTGGACTCTTTCTAAAATGGCTGTCGGGTGATTTTACCCTTTATGCAGCACTCGCATAATTCTCTAATACCGCATTCGTCCACTTTCATTCCCGTAGCTAGAAATTTATTTTCTAAACCCATGATTGATTATTGATCCCTATGCCCAAATAACAGATGCTGGCAATTTTCTTCATGTTTTTCTTCAGTGCCTGTCGCTAAATTTGTTGCTTCTTGTTTCATTAACTTTTAAAAACTGCCGTGTCGCGTACCGCTTCACAGCATTTTTCCTTTATGTTGAACTTTACATTCTGTTTCACTAAAATTTACGTTAAGCCCGCTGCCTGTCGTTTTGCTAACTGAAATTAAATTTCCATCCAGGCACGAGACGTAGAGGACATTTCTTAATTTCACTTTGACCCGAGTGCCTTTGTCGCCGAAGCCTTTTACTATACCTGACACCGTACCGAGGACACTCATAATGATGTCATTCTTGCCTACTCGAACCTTCATATTACCTGGGGTAAAATTAGAGAAGAATGCCTGCTGCGAGTCATATGCTCGACGCGCCTGATTCTATGAACCATGAGTCCGATATACCACTCCCTTCTTTTGTGATGAAACAAATACTAGCCGAATTTTCTGATTGTATAACCTTATCCGATTTTTCTCGTTTTTCTAGCCATTTTTTATGATTAAAGCAATCCTTTTTTGAATGAGCGGGATTTTTACAGAAGAAGCAATTCATTATTCTACTATTTTATCTTCACTGGCCGTCATTTTCATAGCCGTTTCGCTTGAGGCTTTTTCCGTGTCCTTCAGTTTTCGCTTCCTGTATTCCTCTAAAAGTCTAACTCTAACGAATGTTATATTGAGATCTTCCGGTCTTGATTCCATGGTCGTTACAAGAGTTCCATATCTCCCCCTTCAGGGAGATTATAAAGACGGCTTGCGGGTTCGATTCCCGCCTCGCACTCTGGAAGAGCCTTGGCGGCCCATGTGGTGAACACTAGCCTAGCAAGGGAGTTGTTAATCTCCGGAGAGTCGTGGGACCGGTACCTCTAGAGAAAAAGGTTCTCGAAGTACTTAAAGCTGTTGCTCTTGGTGGTTCGGAACCCACCTTAAACTGTAGGCCCCCTCCCACCACCAAGAAAGTGTGTGGGGTGTGTGTAAAGGAATAGGTAAGAGATACAAGAAAAATGTAAACCCTTAGGGGACACATTAGAAGCTTCCATTCCACTAGTCTTACATGACGTATACTCCAAAGTTCTCTTGCAGACTTACTATTCTTTACGTGGGGGAGCTGATCATTGTCCGAGCAGTATGAGCAGTCCGATTTTGGCTTTAGCTTTGGCCATTTTGAGTCTTCAGACTCTTCACTGTATGCTTCACTTCTCACAACGCTTCACAGTCACTTTATTTTGTTTATAGCGACATTGTTCTTGTATCACTTTACAAATCTAAATTTATAGTTATTGTTTTATTTGCACTTTATTCACTGTGTCCCGGGAACTGGGCCTTATAACCTGTTGGAAGATGTAACTTTATACCAGCGTCACTTTGGGACATAGGATTGGGATAAAACACTTCTAGTCTACAATTAGTTGATAATTTAATAATTCACATAAATCACATATATTTAGATAAACCGTACAAATATTTAGAACTGAAGTAGTGAAACTTGTATTAAACTTGAGAAAACTGAATTTAAGTGTGAGAAGCTATCTGGATCTATGCGATCTGCGTCAAATAACGAATTGTGTCCAACTGCCAGATGCAAAAATGCATCCTCTGCACCCCGAAGTGGACGAGCCCTCATATTTCTGCAGATCCCTCTCCTTATATGCAGAACTTTAGTACAGCTATCTCTGAATCACCGTTGCATTTCCAACATATTTTATAATTGCCCTGAACTTTTAGTCAAGGCGGATCCAGAATTTATCTGAGCGGGGAATAATATATCAGTCAAGGGAGACCCACAAATTTTGGTATTCTGGCCAAAGAATCTCAAATATATAAAAAAAAATTAAAATTCTGGATTAAACTTCTGAAAAGTGCATACCTCTAATTTTGTTCAAACCACATATACTATCGTATTTTGAGGCGCTGATTACGAATATGTCTATGACAATACCCGCAAATAACATTTCAAAGGTGAAATCGAAAGTTTATTCACCCTCCGATAAGGGCACAATTAGTGCCTGCCAACAATAACATACGACCCACCCGGAAAGGGGATGGAATAAAACGGAGAACGAAATCAACCTCTTTCCCATTCCAGCTATCCCGTCTTTCCAGGTTTCTCTGCAGTAGGAACGCATCCTAACTTCAAATTTAATTATTTTTAAAATCTAACTAGACAAACCTGATTGACTGGAAAATAAAAACAAAAGTATCAAGGGGGTGAGATCTGGAAAGGGGGAGGGAAAGTACAGTCAAACCACCTCTGCCTTCACCGGCTTAAATTGAAGTTCTTGACATGTAGATGCGCATTAAAAAATAACATTTGCCATGTTATAGTGTTCCTTTTTGGATGATAGTTATTAAAAAATAGACTGTGTGTAGTCGTCCAGAAAAATTGGGGATAATTGGAAAAGGGGATGGATTAGTCGCTAGAGCTTCCGAAAAATATTTGACTACCGATCCTGAATTTCGGGACGATGAGACACTTCGTAAAAACTAAGAGAAAGGAGGAAATGTTTTGTAGACCATTATGCTGCAACATTATTTCAATCTGATTTTTTTAAGGTGGCTTAAATTGAAGCCTGTTTCATGTAGCTGTGGACGAAAAATTAAACTTTAACTTTTTAATCTGCATTTAACCTGCGAATAATATTTGTATAGCAACACTGAAAAAAATGGTTAGTTGTGACAAGAAGCTCTTTATTAGTAGAGATGGTATTAGATGCGACAACTACTTCGATGGTAAAAGTAACTAACCAGTTTAGTGCGGCAACAAGTCGTCCTTAGTAATCCTACGTCGGTTATATTAGTAACGATAGTAATTCTAGTCACAACAAATAAAGTAGTCACATTTACCACCAATTTATTTTCCAAGCAATAAAAGTAGTAATAGTTACAAGTTTCCCTCCTTGGCAACATTGGCAGAACTGAAACCTGAGCAGTGCTGTCAACTTTCGCACCGAAATATCGCGTCATGTTCTCGATCGTCGCCATTTTCATCTTAACCTTTTTCTGAATTGTGCAGTAGTGAAGACCGTGAAGACTGTCGCATCGATCTAAATTTTCTAATAGACTTCCTGCTACTGCATGTCTGCACTTTTAAATACACAAGAACTCCAATATAAGGCCGACTGATTTTGTTCTTCCTAGAACTGCTGGCCCACGCAGTTTTTCAGCGCACAAGCAGTGTCAACAATGCGTGGCCGCCCCGCACCATTCATCCAACAACGAATTTAGTGCCACGGCCACTTCGAGGCAACCCCCGAAACTGGCCTTATATTGGAGTTCTTGTGAATTGAAATTATAGTGGTTTTTCATTAACATCCCAATATGCATGTGGGTGTATTTCGACATGACGTCTTATCAGGACCTGGTCTCTATAGGAAGTCCTGAGGACGCTCTTGTGTCCACTATAGAGTAATTTTAATAGTAAAATTTTCTAGTTTCAATAGTAAGGACTACTATTTTAAATAGTAAAACTTACTAATTGTAATGATTGCTACTTTAAGTAGTGAGATCAACTAGCTTATTTGTAAGACTAACTAATTTAATAGCAAGACTTACTAATTAAAGTGTTAAGGCTTACTACCTGAAAATAGTATGTACCATCGAAAGTTGTCGCTACAACAAATAAAGTAGTAAGGACAACAACTACCAATCTTGCGAATATAAGTAGTAGCCCCAACCAGTTAAATAGCAGCGGCATATATTACAAACTAAAGTAGTTGTCCCTACTACTTTATTAGTTGTCCCAGCCAACTATTTTTTTCAGTGAATGCTTGATATTCCCTTGATGACCCACATCACAATATCCCTTGTACGTGTGCCCTTTATATTATATATAGTAGCATTAAAAATGGTAAATATGGTTCTACATGGTTTTCTTATACTTACGTATTAAAAATGTCTATGATTTACTGTGTACTAAGTTTTCGAAATTGTTCGAGGCACACAATATAAGACGTTAATCAGAACTGTTGAGTTCCCGAGTATGAATGAAGGTGCGCTTCAGGGTATGACACATTCTCAACATGGTTGGTCAATGCCAGGGTGAATTGTTAGCATGCGATATAATAGACTTGGTGACCCGTTTACTGCTGGATGAAATGTCCGAGACGCACTCTAAGATGAACACTGTCAAAGTAAGTAAGTGAATAAGAGAAATACCTAGAACGAAAGAAAGAAGAGGGGGATGTAGAACGGAAAAGCAAATCGAGAATGTATGCGGTGAACCTCGATTCGAGCACCTAAGGTCCATATTTCCGCTTGGAGTGCTTCAAGCTCAGAGTTTCAATTATTTTTCCTTCTAACGGCACGACTCGCACTCGAGAGGAAAGGAAAAAGGAAGAGTAAAAGATTGCATGTGCAGGAGCAAAGCCGACAAATGTACGGAAACTGAAATGGAGAGAATGGGGAGGGTACAATACGTCTTTTGTCGGTTGTGTACTAAGGAAATGCCAGGGCGTGCGACACATGAATCGAATTGGCTGTTCGTTTCATTTCGTGGGGAAACCTGAAATTGTGCGGAGCTGAGGTGAAGTTACGCTGAATTTATTTTTCCCGAGGAAATTAGAACAGACGTTCAAAGAAGCACGACCCCTTTCGCTATCTCTTTCCTTCTTTTTATTTTCCTTTCTCTAGTGTCTCTCATACAATATCTAGTTTCTGAGACCTAGTCCCAAACAATATACCTGAGGTATATGAAAATGAAAAAAGCCTTAAAGTGTTATCAGAAGAAATCGGGACCTTAAAATTAAAATTCCTGGCCCAATTTTACACATAAATATAAAGTTGCGAATAATTTGATAAAATTGATGTCGAATGGTTGTGTGATATGTTTAAGTCCAACTATAACACCATTTTACAGTGGTTGTGATAATTAATTAGTATTAATGAGTATTTTTTGGTAAATTTGCGTGCGATGAAAACGAGTCTCCCGTGCAGAAATTTTGAAAGGGATTCAATGGGGCTTTTACGAGTTTTCTCTATTTCTATTCGGACTCTGGTGGAGAAAATTAGTAGGGGCTCTATCGGTAACGTAACGCTTTTGTCGATGTGGGCCGTACTAGACTTTCTAGTAGTGTTCTAGTATGGGTCGCCCTTCCACAACCCTACCAAAAAGAAGTGACCCTGCGGGGTTCTTCAGGACTGTTAAAAAAATACGTAACGCTTTTTCTTGTCATGTATGACCCCCCCCCCCCGCACTACGTAACGCTTTTTTTATAGTCAGTGAATGTAATAGCGAATTCGGTTATCCTGCACTGGTGCACTCCAGAGCACTCAGACCTGCTCCTTCTTACTTCTTCTCACGTTCTTCCTTATCCCTCCGACCCGCTTCGGAGCAGCTCGGACTGCTCTGGAGTGCCCCGGTGCAGGATAACCGAATTCTCTATAAGTTTAACTTTGGCGTAACTCTTGAGGTTCCCTCCCCCCTATAAAGGCGTAACGTATGTTTTAAACGGCCCCTTATGGGGGCATTTGTGCACTTAAACTAGATTTGATTGAAATATTATTAGAAATTGTCTACTAATTTGTAAATCTGATCTAGTATACGTAGGTCTGCAAACAATTCCAAATAATATGCAGTAAGATGAATGCCCTGTAAATCATATATAGAATTTCCACTTTACGTTCGAATCTTCAAAATTTGAATATTATTTAAAACACCGACATTTTTTACATTTGCAAACTTAAAGTACGTGAAATTCTTCGAACAGATTTTTGGTAATGTACTTTTTCACTATATGTTCTAGAGAACACTGAAAACTTTAATAAATATTTAGTGAAATGTGAAATATTTTGATCTCTTATGCCCTTATGGACATGTGACGGTGTGGCAGGCTGGCAGGAAACTTCCAGCATGGCGTCAGTCGTTGTGCGTCTCCTGTGGCGCGCTGCATTTAGATTGCAATTCAAAATAAGAATGTAGTTTAATTTTATAATACTTGACGTTTTCGGGATAAGGTAATCTCAAATTTTTTTACGGGCCTAGTATTTTCCGAAAAAAAATCCTTAAGCATAAAATTTAAAGAATCATACATTTTTGAACATTTTAAATTATTTTATTAAATTTTGCACATTCAAAAAACATCAGAAGGTTAATTTTCAGAAACATATAAATTAAGTGAAAGATACTGTGACGCAAAGAAATGAATTTTCATTATTTTTCAAGGCCTTCTTAGGACATCCGAAATTTTACAAAAAAAAAATGGAACGGCATTTTCGATATTAAAATTTAATTTTAAAACAAATTTTAATTAAACTTATATTAATTTGTCCAATGTTACAAAATAACTTTTGAAAACTTCTGTTGGCTTGCGAAGAAATACTTTAGAAAAATAAAGGCATTCTTCAAAAAACAATACATTTCAGTTTCCTCATCTTAAATTTTGCATGAAATTAACAAGTAAATGTAGTAAAAAGTGATGAACAGCGTAGGTGGGATATTATTGATCATATCTTTGCACCATTTCTTTAAATGCAGTTAATAACAGAACTTGAAATAAAACTCTAAAAATTAAAAACAAAAGTATACATATTTCTAATATAAGTGTAATATATTTCAATTCAAGATTAATTAATTAATAGATTAATATATTTTCATAATAGAATTTTTTCTCTCTTATCAATCAACGTTTCATCTACACCATGTTCTTCAAGAAGCCGATCATTAATGACTTTGTCGCACACATTCCTCAAAAATCGTATGCTACCGTGTTAACTTTTCTCCTATCCTTTTCTTGACAAGGCCATAGGTCTCGCTACCACACCACACAGTAAGTGCAAAGATAGCTTTATATATTTTTTTTTTTTATACTGCATGTTTTCTCATCGCCTTCTTCAATCATTTGGAAGTCCACCATTCTGAGCACACATATTCATCAATTCGCTCTGCCACACCAACAAATATTCGTCGCCGTTTGTTATGATCTCGATATTTATATTTTATATGGACAATTTAATATCTGGACTTGATTGTGAAACGAAGACAGTCTTCCAATATGGCGAATAGAGGCTAGCGGTCTCTTTAGCGAATGCAGTTTAGAGCTTAAGTCTTATTAAATTAATGTGTTTGTTTCTGTCCCGAAACTAAGAAATGTTGTCATTAAATTATAATCATTCTTCATTATTGATTCTCGACGGTGCAAGGCTCAAACTATCTTTAACTTTGGAGAGAGACATGAAATACCTAATTCATTAAAAGCATCTCATTATTGAGTGCTACAGAGGCTACTTTAGACAAAAATATTGTGCGACTTGTACAACTTATTCTTTAATTATGAAGAAATTGGAAACTTGGAAATATTCTATTTTGTGAATGTTCCATAACGGTAAGTGCAGGAACATGTCCCAATATTAGGGAAAAGTCTGAGTCTTTAGCAAGAGCTGGGCAGACAGAGACCACGAAGGAAACTTAGAAACTTTACACGAAGCGTGATTCATAGAGGTATCAGCATTGCGGAACTGAAAAGCTTCTCTTAAGCTTGCGATTCATTAACCTAACTCACTCCTCGTCGACTCTCGTTCAAGTTTTGATACTCCTCTCTTTGGTTTATTCTAACTGAGAATCTAAAATGGATTCCTCTTGAGTCTCAGAAAACGGTGTCTAACTAAGCACATAAGCTAAATCTTGAATGAGTGAAGCAGTGAATGCCGATTGTGTTTGTGATTTCAGGCATCCAGGTACTATAAGCACGGAGAGTCTTATTCAAAATTTAATCATGCCTTCTACATGCAAATACATCTATATAGATAAAAAAACACAACACTAACGATATTAATGTTTGTTAGTTTTATATTTAAATGGAAATTATAGGCTGAAGCATTTCATTTTTTTTTGTCCTTTTGAATAAGCTTCATTTGTAAGGTATTAACCTCAATGTTAATTTTATCAGCTTTAAGATTGGCAACCTCTCTTTAAGTGCACATGCTGTTACAGTACCCTCCAGGAGTAAAAAGACACTTAAAAAACTAGCGATTAAAAACATGCACTCACTTCTCGCAGGATACCTCCGGAACAAAATAAGATAGAATAATCTCTAAAAAAGCATTGGAAAGGTTATTAAATTCCACGTCAAATGAGCCTTATTTGAAGTATTTTGATAAATGGAGACTTGAGATAGTGAGCTAGAAATACCGTTCTAATTTTTTATTTTTGCCAATTTTCATGATTCTAATATTAGCAAAATAACGGTTAAAATTCGAAAGTCTCGCAAAATCAACCTTGAAACCTCTTTTTTTTAAACTTGACGATGTTTACTGGTTCTCGAAATTTTTATAAAAAATATAGAGGCGTGCGAAAAACGAAAATCGCTCGGTCTAGCGGCGACAGCAGTCTTTTGTCTCTATGTCCCGTGCATTGACTCACATGGGCTCACTTTAAAGAGGAGATTTCAAGGTTCATTTTGATTAAGGCCTCCCTCCAATGCATACATTTTTCACTGAAGGAGAAAAGTATATGTAACGGGAATTTTTTTAGGCATACCTAAGTGATTGAATTAAATTTGAATTTTATACATGCCTGAAATAATTTACAATAAATAAAATTAGGGAACTTCTCAATATACAAGCACATTCTCTTGAATGCAAGACCGCTTGATAAATATCAGAATGTTGATTATAAGAGGATCATAAGCAGGTCCAGTAAGCTATTCGACTCCTGGATGTTATCGATGAATCTTAATTGTAGATTCACAATTAACCGGGGCGTTTAATTGACGATGCCATAGCGATCTTGCAAGTACGTGATCTCCATAAGCGTTGACCTCCTCTTGTCCGCTTCCCGGGCTGAGAAGCAAGCTAGGTAGGTGCCTTGGTACATCTGACGAGGATAAATGCACTCGGGCAAATAAGACGTTACGAACGTGACATCCGTGATATTCATGGTTGAGGAGGGAATGCCCTTGCCAACCGGTCACGTCGACTCAACAATGCACGTTACGTTCCTGTCTTGAGTATGTTCTCCGCGATCTAGCTACCACTCTCTCCTACCCTTCCTTTCCCCTTCCAATTCACCGCAGCCCCAAACCATTGCATACATAGTCATTGATGCCTTTCCAAAACCCTTCTACTAATACTTCTACTCGCTACCATTTTGACCCACTCACCCACACACTCCCAATATCGTTTGATTGATATGCAACATAGCACGAAGAATGATCGTATACATATCGCTGAACATTCAACTGACAGATTCAAAGAGGCCGAAAGGATAAATTATGGTTTGAGGATCCAATTGTGGACATTCAGAAGATGCTGTAATGTTGCTGTTTTTTCGACGTCAATCTGATGTTCATCCGATATATTTAGTATACTGCCTGAAGATATTTCAGGGCTTAAAGTACTTTTGTTGCACGTGGATATTTTTATTAATAATTTTCTTATTTTCAATTATAATACCCACTGTGTGGGAGTGGACTCTAATTTTTTAATTGCACTTTTTGCAGGCACAAATGTACGATTAAATTGAAGTGATATGTAGTTAATTGAAGAAACAGTCAATTTAAAACATATGAAATTTATTGAATTAAACTCTCAATAAAAATAGTTGAATGTTACCGGCGGCATTAGCTGTGCGGTGAATCTCGACTCGGGAACAGTCCGGATGTCAAGCCATTTCGAGCGCGGATAGCACTAGGATGGGTGACCATCTGCGACGTATAACCGGGTTGTGTATTCGCTGCGTTTTAACTAATGTCGAGCGAGAGGTTAAACGCTGAAGGTGATTATTATGTGCATTCGATGGGTAGAGTCGAATATCTGCCTTCAAAATCGACTGTCGAAAAACCGGCTGAACTCGGGAGGTGGTTTTCTTCAGTTTTCCAGTCCCATGGTCAAACGTCCGGGAAAATTTTAGTACTTATAATAAAGTCGGATATAGCCGCGGGTGATCCCTGATTGTCATTAAATTCATACAGTGATTCTAAGCCCATCTTAGTGAAAGAAATATGTGTGTCTCGGAATGCACGGTAGAAGTGAAACTTCGAAAGAATGTTTAAGCTGAATAAATTTAAGGAATTGAAGGATTTTTTGGAATTCAAGGATTTTTTGGAATTCAAGGAATTCACGGAATTCAAGGAATTCAAGAAATTCACGGAATTCAAGGAATTCGCGGAATTCAAGGAATTCACGGAATTCAAGAAATTCGCGGAATTCAAGTAATTCACGAAATTCAGGTAATTCACGAAATTCAAGTAATTCACGAAATTCAAGGAGTTCACGGAATTCGTGGGATTCCAGGAATTCACGGAATTCAAGGAATGCGTAGAATTAAAGAAATTTACAGAATTTAAGGAATTCACGAAATTCAAGGAATGCATAGAATTCAATGAATTCATGGAATTCACGGAATTCATGGGATTTAACGAATTCATGGAATTTCACGATTTGAAGTAATTCCATGAATTCCTTGAATTTCATGAATTCCGCGAATTCATGAATAGCATGAATAACATGAATTCCGTGAAAACCGAGCATTCCGTGAATTCGGTGAATTCCATGAATTCGGTGAATTCCATGAATTTCGGTGAATTCAGTAAATTCCACGAATTCCGTGAATTCCATGAATTCCGTGAATTCTTTGAATTCCATGACTTCAGCGAATTCCTTAAATTCCATGAATAACTTGAATTCCGTGAATACCGAGAATTCCTTGAATTCCGTAAATTCGGTGAATTCCATGAATTCCGTGAATTTAGGTGAATTTAGTGAATTCCATGAATTTTGTGAATTCCGTGAATTCCGCGAATTGCCTGAATTCAATTAATTCCTTGAATTCCTTGCATTCAATTAATTCAGTGAATTCGACGAATTCCTTGAATCCCATGAATTCCTTGAATTCCACGAATTCCTTGAATTTCATAAATTCCTTGAATTCCATGAATTCCTTGAATTCCATGAACTCCTTGAATTTCATGAATTCCTTGAATTCCATGAATTTCTACAATTATATGAATTCCTTGAATTTCATGAATACGTGCGCTGAGCAAGCTACTTTACTGAAGCGTGACGTGACGATTCTTATGGATTCATTCCTCGTGCAAGAATGCCGTACCGCGCCCTAAGAAGTTTCACTTCAAAAATTTTCACAGGCCCATACTCAGTGAATTGGAGTCGTTTGGTGGTATACATACTCATGCTAAAGGACATGAATCATACTTTAGCAGCGAGGGTCAATGGTTGATTGTTTTTTACATTATTTTGAAGATGTTAGAATTCATTTATAATCACTGAATATGGTTGTAACATTGATAGTTAAAAAACTCCACATGCGTGAGGCCAGTAGTTTCTTTCTCCCGTTTCATACTGAATTTTTGCCGTTTTGCCCGATCGATAATTGAGGGCCTGGATCAAAGAAACGGTTATAACTTTATAGCGATGATAGTGGAGGTCCTCCTTACCGCTTGAAGCTAATCAATGTTGAAGGTGTTCGCACAAGAAAATCCTTTGCAGTGCGCTGGAGACGTCTCACGGACGTGCCGTCCGCACACAAACTCATAACGCCAACCAATCGCGTGCAACCTGTCGTGCTGCTGCCTTCCGAGCGGTGACGCACGCAAGTACCTCGCTACTTAAACTAGTTCGCAACGCACTTCAGTAAGTGCTGCCACGGACCGTAGCAGCACGGCAGGTTGCACGCGATTGGTTGGCGTTATGTGTTCGTGCGCGTACGGCACGTTCGTGAGACTTTACCAGCACACTGCAACGGATTTTCTTGTGCGAACACCTTTAGGAACCCCGAACTCTAGGCGCCAGAAAGTTATAACCGATTCTTTAATCCTGTTAAACAGTTTTGCGTCAACACCGCACGCTGTGACAGATTAGTTTTCAAACTTCCTTATGAATCGATAACAAACATAATTTGACAATCGCTTTTGTATAAGCACCTTCAGCTGTATTTACAGTTACAGCTCGCACGAGATTGTTTTGTCCGAGATGGCAAGAGATAATTCTACCTAAATTCCATTTACAGGGAGGATTATATTCATTGCGAAGAACTATATCCCATTAATTGATATTCAATTCACGTTTTTTCCGTTTATATCGGTTTTGTATTCTTTACAAATATTTAAGATATCGGCCTCTTATTAAGGCTCGCCTCTATTTGACAGAGAAGTGTGGACATCTCCTCGAAAGTAAGTGTGCACAAGGAGAGCTATATAAGCTTTATGCGACTCACAGCCGCGTTCTATCCCTAATCGAACTAGAATAGGTTCTCCGTAGTCAAAAGATCTTCATCTTGACACTCTAGTTGCTGGCAATTCACCTATCATCTGAAATGGAATTATCGCTTTTTGACTCACTCATTTGATACATTTCTTAATTATTTGACGATTAGAATCATGGGGTTTCATGGCCATGTAACCGCCATGTAGCGCTCTGAGGTGTGTCTGTTAGATAATTCGATTTGTAGGTCGATGTTTTGCAACAATAATTAGATGTTCAGCATCATAGGGAATAGAAGCGATCTCTAGAGGTCCTTGTACTTGTAAGTGTTCGTCTTTATCTAGAAAAGGGCACAACATTTTTAATGAGCTAGACCTATGACAAAAGTTGTTCAATTTTTGGGCTTTATTTCGGAAGAAAGTTCACTTTTATGTAGATACTTTACCAAAAAGTTGTTTGCTTCATTTAATTCTTCAGGTGTTGGAAGCCGCTCTCTAGATCGCTTCAAACGACTAATTATGAGATTGATGAATAGATAACAGAGGACCGTATCTTGACTCTATATTGGCCAAGAAGAAGTCCTATCTGAGAGTTTTAATAAAGGCGATTTTTAAATTTGAGTAGAATTTACATGTACTTCTATCTTTCTCTTCTTATCTTTACTCTTTCTAGCATAAGTCGAAAGACATTTTTCTTCTTTTCCTAAATGCCACCATAAATAGTTATCTGACAATGCGTCCGAAGGCCGAGTGAAATGCAATCCGCAGAATTCAATTCTGTAGGAACATGATTCCATTTAGCTTCAGAAATAATTGACTGGATCAACGAAACTCTATTAGCTACAAATTAAGGCCAGTTGAATGGAATTTTACTAAACCAAGAGAGTTCTGTGGTCGAATCTGACCAACAACACGTGGCTACAGTTGAAATATTTATTTTTTCCTTGACTTGGTGTAAAAATCTAGACAGAATAAAAGCGATACACAGCTCTAAGTGAGGAGCACTTGTAGTTAAAATAGGATCCGCTTCGGACTTAGCTACTAGGAGAGTTATTTTAACTAAATCATATTGATCAACTACTCTTAAATAAACAACTCCACCATACTCTTTCGTAGAAGCATCAGCAAGTTCATGCAATGGGACAGATTGTATATCTTCAATCAGACTATTTCTACCGCGGAACTTTCAATTTTTCTAATAGATTTAAATCTGTATAATAGTGATTCTAGGGTTCCTGCAAATCTTTTGAAAGTGTCTCATTTCAGTCTAATATTCTAAGTCGAAGCTCTTGCATTAACATTTTTTCGACCAATATAATGGGCGATAAACATCCATGAGGATAAAATAGCCAGGCGATAAGAGATAAAATTATACGTTTCGTTGAAACTTCTACGTGTCGTGTGTTCACTGAAAATAGAAAACATTCCGACTTCAGACGCCAATGTAATCCTGGAACCTCTTTGGTTTTATTTTCAGCTTCTTTAAAGCTTACTGTTTTATTTTTTTATGGAAAATCATTCACTCTATTCAGGTTCGAGTAATTGTATTAATTCGTTCTGTAAATTTAAAGCTTGTTTTAAACTGTCCGAATCAAACAATATATTTTCAATGTAAAAGTCTCGTTTAAGAATGACACTAGTATCTGGATATTTAGTGCCTTCATCATTAGCTGATAGTTTCAACACTCGGTTAGCCAAACAAGGGGCAGAAGCCGTTCCATAGGTGACACTTAGCAATTTATAATGTGCTTACTTTCTTGAAGGTCTGCGTTTTTTGTTAGAAGAGGTGAGAATGCATTTACGCACTGAGTGTGGAACTCAACCTAAGAAAAAAAAACGGTATTACCCACTTAACTCACCTCCTCTCCCGCCAATCCATGTCCTTGGAACCGCTTAAGGCCAGGAAGCAGTGCTTCGGCTTGCAACTTCTCTTGCCTGCTTGGCATTGTTCCCTCTTTTAACCCAACGAGGATGCACGCATCGTCTTCAGTATTGTGGTGGTACCACACATCGTGCTCGTCGGCCTTCGGCATCCAAGTTGGGTGTAATCGTCTTCGGCTGATGGTCTGTCCGAGGCTTTTCTACTCCTGCAGCGCAGAGGAAGTACTGTGGCGTATCTTCGCACTCCGCAGCCCTGTGGCCCTCTTTGCCGCATCTCCAGCAGGATCTTGCCCGATCTGCACCTTTGCAGTTCGCTGCCATATCGCCAAAGCCTAGGCAGCGGTAACACTTTAAGACCTCCGTCTTCTATCTCACACGACAGGACACCCATCCTATCTTCAGGTGCCCCGTGCGTAGCAGCCTAGCCGCAAATTCCTTCTTCTTCGTCAAACTCACCTTGATTTCGCCGCTCGTGGATTCACTGAAGTGTCTTCTCACGGCGGCCTCCACTTCCTCCACGTCGATAGTCGTGTCGAGGTCCAAGATCTCGACCTTAATGTGGGGGACGAGGTCGCGCTTGTTCCCCCCAACACCTACTGCTTTTTTAATGGCAGCGAACAGCTTTGATCTGCCATCCGCTGCAGGCCCCACTTCCACAAGGAGCTCTCCGTTTCGGGTTTGCCTGACACCCCTTATTTTTACCCCAACGGTGTCTGGCTTCACCTTTCGCTTGAGGTCCGTGAGGACCTACGCGTAGCTCGAGCCCTCGACCGGTCTTATGAGGACCGCCTCAGGTCGAGCTCGCCTTTGTGACTTCGCCTGCTTCCCGGTGGTTTCAGGCTGCTCCTCTTTATCTCCTTGCCTAGGTGTCGAGGTCACCGCCGCGGCAACGCAAGGGTGCGGGTCCTCGGTCGCTTCTTCATCGGCTTCGAAGAATTCGCCTCTATTGGACTCAGCATGGGCTCCCGCCCTCGCTTCCCAGGCTTGGGAGTAGGAGTTTCCACGGCTTCTTCTGCCTGAATCCCCGTTTGCCTTGTGTCATTCTTCGCATTGACCTTCTTCGTGTATTCCTTCATCTTTTTTCCGGCGGCTCTACCAACGTCTGATGGTAGGAATCTGAAGAACGAATTGGCTCATTCTAAGGTGTCTTCGGTTCTACTCACTATTTCCCGCGCTTCGCCTAGTTAATTCCTGATTGGCATGAACATATTTCACTTGGTATCGCAGAAATCTTTCATCTTTTGCAACACATCCTTCAAGTTTCCAATGTGTTCTCGACTATCTTTCATATATTTCTCCGCATTAGCCAAGTCTTGCCTAGTAGAGCCTCGCATGCGGGGGTAAGGTCTAAATACTCTAGGAGTCGACTTGATATCCTAGAGACACCGTTTGGAACACCATACCCAGATGCCATTCAGTCTTCGGCACGGTTTTTAACGCCTTGACTTGGGAGTTTTTCCTTCGGTACCACATCTGGAACATTGTCCGCGACTGCTTATTGAGTTGTGTAACCGTATTCAGCAGAAACCCTCACTACATGGACGCGCCCGGTAGCCTGGTCAAAGGTCTGCGTAGGCAAACTATTCTTTGTAAATCCACATCTTTCGGATCTACAAAAATTTGACGGAATATTTTACTAATATCTGCTGACATGCAGTAACAATAATTTCGCCATCGTAAGATGATAGCTGTCAACTCATTCTGGAGTTTCAGACCAACCATAAGAACTCGACTTGTGTATGAATGGATGATGAGGTAAATATATCGGTAGGGAATTTGAGAAAATTTGTTTACTATTTTCTGAAAGTCGACGCATATGAACGAGTGATTCATATTCATCAAGACATTCTTCATAATTTTTAGGTAGCTCAGTATTTTTAGCGAGTTGGCGTTCCACGCCATAGAGTGTGGATAAAGCTCTATAAACATATTTTCCTAGAGAATCGAGATTCTTTTTTGAAAAGTAGACGTGCGACGTACTTCTCTATAGTATTTATTTATATTCTCTCGTCGAGAAAAAATCAACAAATCACTGATTTGACGAAACATTTTTGCATTCTCATAATTTATTATGGAAGGTATTATATTTTTGTGAATTTAGACATATCCAGTTTTCGTCAATTTTCCACGTTTTGAGACCCCCTAAGTCATAAAAAACGATTTTACGAACCTTTCTGTCTGTCCGTTTGTCTATCGGTATGTCTGTAGTCTGACGACGTGATAACTTTTGAAGGAATCTTTGAATAAAAATTTCCTTCCGTATGAAAATTAAAAATTCAACTTTCCCATGAAATCACACTAGATACAAAGTACACAACAGGAACAAAACTTTTACTTTAAGCAAGTTCTACAAAATCGCCTTTACCCGATTTTGATAGGTATGATAGTTTTTGTTTTAAACGTGGAAAATACCATTAAAAAATCAGGCATTCAAATTTATAGCCAAATAACGCAAAATACGATAAAATGTCCAACAGTAATGTCTGTCGCCTTAAAAAGACCTACAAAATTGTCCTTAACCGTTTTTTGATAGCATCTAATGTTTGGCCGTGAAATTAGAATTTTTACATTCTCATAATTTATGACGGAAGGTATTAGATTTGTGTGAATTTGGACCTTTTCAGTTTTCATCAATTCTCGACAATTTGAGACCCCTTGCCCTTGTATGTTGGTCTGTCTGTCTGTAGTCTGACGACACTAATATTTATATAAATTACTGCTAATAATATCTATTGCAAAATAAGGAATAAAATAATAAATATTTAATATTAAAATTAATATAAAGGCTAAAATTTGTAATTTATTTTGAAATATTTGAATAAGTATTCCCGGGCGTACGCACAGATGAATAATGTAATATGTATTGAATATATTAGAGTTCAAAATAATATAGAATATTTCGTATTTTGGACATATGTTCGTTGAGTGCGAAGCTCGAGACACATGATGAGAATGTATTCGTTAAGTCCCAAGGAGCGTTAACGAAAGGGAATTCGCAATTACCAAATGATATGGTTTGTATATATGCAATGGTTTGTCCTTTAATTTAAAAAGGTCTATGCACAAATATGGGGGGTGTACAAAGAATGAGCGCAAAGCGCGAGATCCGCTAGACGCTTGGCCGTGATATTTTTGCGGACCCCCCCCCCCCTTCCCTAGTGGAAAAATCTTCTGGCGTTGGCCAGTCCCAGACTAGACTAGACTCCTAAATACTCTCTCCCTTGATCAGATCTTAAATAACAAACTTTGGCATCTCGTCCTAATAGGTTTCTAGCACTTCTGACAAAGTTTTGTAGACATTTAGCTGTTTCGTTCTTAACTTTCATGGGGTAGGCCATGGCGAGTCGGGTTTTATCGTCAATGAATACGGAAATAAAGCGATAGCCTTTTGGAAAGGCAGAAGGAGAAATCGGACCCATAGTGTCTGAATGTATGATTTGAAGTGGTTGAGTTGCTCGAGTTCTAGTTGAGGAGAATTGTAATTTTGTACTTTTAGCTATCAGACATATTTCACAGTCTAAAATTGACTCATCAAATTTAACTGCACTTAATTCTTTTTTATCGGGGTACAGTTTCTGCACTGTTTTCAAATAATTAAGTGAGGCATGACCGAGTCTAACATGCCACAGCATGGCTTTATTATTTTTA
>CAKNYM010047692.1:2884-19695 GCA_932195095.1 Andricus curvator
GTATCTGCCTTATCCTTGCACGCGGGGCTCTACAAGGATGGACTAACCCTTTCCCTAACTGCTCGTGGGAACAACAATGAAACCACCAAAACATCAAAATGTTGTAGATGCGGTTCAAGACAATCGAACGCGCAGAGCACCCGACATTGGGTCGGCAAAGAATGCCGATCAGCCTAGAGTTCGGGGTGCTGAAAATAATTTAGATGAAAACACGACGACGAACCGGCGAAACGCCCACATTGAGTGGACGGATCGACTCAGGGATGACGTGCTAGACTGCTACGATGCCAGCATTATCCCTGTTCGCGGAGGCTTTATGGCGCTTATGCACACTCTGTGGTGCCAGAAACACCCGGAGCTTCAGCACGTTTCGCATCAGTCTTTGCGAAATCAAGCCGACTACCTCCGGAAAAATGGATATGTACGCGGAGCGCTTCCCCAACCGCTGCTTTATCAAGCTGCAGACGAAGATGAGGAAGCGACATTGAGACCAACCGCAGAAAGCAGACACCTTCTGAGAGATGATCGCAATTTCATTACTAGAAGCAACATTAACATGCAAGTTCCTCCTAAGCACCAAGATCTGGCTGAAATGGATGCCTTCCTTCGTGGAAATATCTCGCAAGAGTCCGACCTCTGGACCATCAATTGCTCAGTTTATGGTGATGCGAGAACTTTGGCTGATTCAAATCGAAGGCTGAAACCAACGATGGATCAAAAGACCAAAAGACGATTGCATCAACTGAACAAGAAGATTGGATGGGCAAGACAGAATGCGTCCCGTGTTCAATGTGTGATTGACTACATAACATCTGGTAGACCGTTTACGGAAAGGGTTCGAAAGTTCGCCCAAGAACTAAGGATCTTGAATCACACACTAAACAAGTCAAAGCTGCTGACAATCAAGCAGCATATTGTTGACAAAATACGGCTGTTATCTGACGCAAGGAGGAGAATACAGAAGAGGGAGAGATGGATCAGGGAGAATCAACAGTTTCTCGCTGACCCATCGCGCCTCTTCAGCGATCTACCTGTTTCTGTCAAAAATCCACCCAAGCCCAAGGAGGTAGAGACTTTTTGGAGAGAGGTGTACAAGATCCCGAAAACACTAGAGTTGAAAGAAGATACTGACAATATCATCCGCTTCAAGGAGTTTTGCGACAACCTCATCAAATCTGAGGCAGAATGTCCATCAATCACTGCCGAAGAGGTGAAAAAGCACTTAGAGGCACGAAGAACTTTTCCGCTGCTGGACCAGATTGTATCAAGAACTTTTGGTGGAAGAAGTTTACTTTTACACACCAACATTTGGCCCGCATATTCACCTCATATTTAAAGTCGGAGACGCCCATTCCGCAGTGGCTGGTGTTAGGACGCACTATACTCCTGCCAAAAAAAGGCAACTTGTCCAACCCAGAGAATTACAGACCAATAACTTGTTTGAACACGCTGTATAAGATCTTTACAGCTGTCCTCAACAACAGGATTGTTCGACGAATTGAGCCTGTATGGCGAGAGGATGTACGAACAACGTGGCTCGAAAAAAGGTGTAGCAGGCAGTCGAGAGAACCTGCTAATTGACAGGTGTGTCTGTAAAGACGCTGCAGCCCATCAGCGCGTCCTGTCAATGGCCTGGATTGACTACCGGAAAGCTTTCGATTCAACCTCTCATACACTTATCATCTGTCTGTTGGAAAGCTTGAAGGTACATCCACACATAGTGAGATGCATAGAGAGATTGATGCCTCTTTGGAAACCTAGATTTACTATCTCATCTAGAAATTATCGTGTGACAGCGAACAACGTCACCTTCCAGAGGGGCGTCTTTCAAGGTGATACCATGAGCCCTTTGCTTTTTTGCATCACACTTTTGCCTCTATCTCTCGCACTACGAAATTCTCCTGGATACCTCTGTGGCGACACTAATCAGCGCGAGCATAAGGTCACTCATGTATTTTACATGGATGACCTGAAGATCTATGCCTCTGGTAGAAGCAAACTTCAAACTGCTATAAATATTGTCAAGAACTATACAGGAGAGATTGGGATGGACTTTGGCTTGCACAAGTATGCCAAAATTTATCTGAAGAAAGGAAAGATTACGGGCGTTCCCAAGGACCCTGAGCTTGTGGATATAAGTGTTATCAGACATATTAATACTGGAGAGACCTATACATACCTGGGCGTGCCTCAAAACCGCATTCAGGACGTAACATCAGTGAAGGAGTCTCTCCGAAGCAGATACAAGCATCTTCTTCGACAGATTCTACTCTACTCGTTTGGGGTAGTTCAATGGACGAAGAACGAGCTTAAGGCCCTTGATGTCATTACACGTAAGATCATGCATATGCATAAAAGCTTGCATATCAATTCGTCAGTTCCGCGATTATATATTTCACGCCGTCAAGGCGGACGCGGACTTCTGAATCTCCAGTGTCTTCATAACTGGATTGTTCTAAGTACAGCTTACATCGTTGCGAATGGCAGAGATCCTCTTCTAAAGATGGTCAGGAACCACGAGATGATTGACGAAGGAGCGTTCCTTTACAAAGCCGCGGAGCAAGCGGCCGAGACCCTTGGCCTGAATTTTAACATCAGAAGTGAGGAAAGTGCATTACTTCATCTAGATGCTTCACTTCTAAAAACCAAAGTGAAGAAAGCAGAGGTTGAAAATTTTCACCAAGAGCTGCTCGACAAGAAAATGCACACGCTGAGTACCTAGAACACATACTATCAGGGTTTCCGACCCACGCGGGAACGACGTATATCTATAGACATAATGCGGCCCTAAGAGTGCTTTATTACCATCTTTGTCGCTCTTACGTGACCTGCCCTGCCGAACGCTCCAAAGGAGATAGAGTCGATTGTCCGAAACAAGAAGTGCCAAATTTTCTGGAACTACGATTTTCGGGCAGCAGTCTCCGTTGCGCACTCGACGCCTGACATTGTTCTCCAAGACTTCGAGAAACGAACTATATTCGTGATCGAATTCTCGGCTCCGTCCGAATACAACATCACTATAAAGGAGAAACAAAAAGAGGAGAGAAATCAAGACCTTAAAAGAGAGCTACAACGACTGTACCCAAAATATTCGGTACAAGTAATTGTCCTGGTGATAGGTGCTCTGGGAGGTGTGAAACTATCACTGGTTCGTAACCTTAAAGCCATACCCGCGTGCCAAAAATATGCCAAGGCACTTGCGAGATGGATGCAGAAAGCTGTCATCCTTGGGTCGCTTCGTGTCCTCAAGACAGACGAGGGTTTCGCCGGCCTATCGTTGTGATTTTGTCGTTGCCTATGACCACCCATCTCACGGTTGTGAGACGTGGCCATAGGTGTGATTTACCGCGGTGCTACTGGGGGCTATTGACATTTTGTTGGATGGCAGTTGCTCTTAGTGGGACCCTGCGGTGGTTGTTTAACTTTTTTTTTTAATTTTATATATATATATATACAGGGTGTCCCATTACTCAAGATACATTTTTATATTTTTGAATTCCTGATAAAAAATAAAGTCAAGAATAATAATAAACAGTTGTTAAAAAGTTAATAATTATTGAGTAATTAACAACTGAAGATTAAGCAATCAGAAACACCCGTTAGACGGACGAAAGTGCATGTCTCATTGACGAGAGTGTGTGCGCAAAAAAGCGGGGCCTGATATTAAATCTTAGGGAATATGTTTTCCTTTAGAATACACGTTGAATTATTTCAACTTTTTTCGAATATTTAGAATTCTGTAGAATTCAAACGAATTCTTAGAAGTCAAATGTATACCTTTGAATTAGGGCTCTGACTTTGCCAGTACCCGGTAACCGGGGTACTCGGGCGAGTACCCGATGACACGGGTATTACTCGGGTACCCGGGTACTCGGGTAATAACCTAAATATCGGGTACCCGGGTAGTCGGGTAATACCCGGGTACCCGGGCAAGTTTCGGGTATCAGGAATACAGTGAAACAAAAGGTGACATGATCATAAATGTCTGATAAACCATGTATTCAATTCGTCACCATGTCGCACAGTGGGGCAAAAAAAGTTTCTGTGGACAAATTGATATTCAGAAGCCACTTTTTAACCGATTTAAACGTTTTTTTTTTCAAATTAAAGCTAATAAAATTTTGCATAAATCTGTCATGGCAAATTTTGGAAACAGTTTTTTGTTTTTTTTTTATTTTATAACAAAAATGGAAAAAAAACAAAAAAAAATTTTCAAAAAAGTATCGGTTTTCGAGAAATACTTGGATTCAATTCGAAATACCTAGAATCAATAAAGCAACTATCCATAAAAGTTGTCTGATAACTTAGCAATTGTTAAAAAATTTATTGAATTTGTTATAAACAAATAGGTGGGTGAAAATGGATTCATGGGGATTGGCAGCGATTCGTCAATTGATTCGCACTATTTTTGAACAATTTAGAGAAATAAACTGTTTTTTAATTAATTTTATTAAAAACAATAAATAATTTTTCATTTTATAAACAAATTTTATAAACAATTATCCACAGCAGGTATTTATGATGAAATAAATCAAATTTTTTCTCCTAAATCTGCCAAAAATTATACAAAAATTTCACTTACTGATCATATTTAGTCATCCAATAGCAATTGATAATTGTTTAAACAAAGTTAATTAACAAATGCACTGTTAGGCTATTTTTATAGGTAAAGACTTGGTTTTTTCTTCGTATTAAAGTGTAAATAGCTAGTTTCTAGATATTCTTGTAGCTTACATGACATTCAACAATTTCTATTGTTAATAACAATTGTTTAAACAAATTTTTTTCATACTAGGCATTTTGCAACCAAAAAAAAATGCGTTTGAAGGTATTAGCAGCCTGTTATTCATTAATGGCTCTTTAGTCATTGGTAAAAAATAATTGATAATTGTATGAAAAAAATTTGTTTAAACAATTGTTATTAACAATAGAAATTGTTGAATGTCATGTAAGCTACAAGAATATCTAGAAACTAGCTACTTACACTTTAATACGAAGAAAAAACCAAGTCTTTACCTATAAAAATAGCCTAACAGTGCATTTGTTAATTAACTTTGTTTAAACAATTATCAATTGCTATTGGATGACTAAATATGATCAGTAAGTGAAATTTTTGTATAATTTTTGGCAGATTTAGGAGAAAAAATTTGATTTATTTCATCATAAATACCTGCTGTGGATAATTGTTTATAAAATTTGTTTATAAAATGAAAAATTATTTATTGTTTTTAATAAAATTAATTAAAAAACAGTTTATTTCTCTAAATTGTTCAAAAATAGTGCGAATCAATTGACGAATCGCTGCCAATCCCCATGAATCCATTTTCACCCACCTATTTGTTTATAACAAATTCAATAAATTTTTTAACAATTGCTAAGTTATCAGACAACTTTTATGGATAGTTGCTTTATTGATTCTAGGTATTTCGAATTGAATCCAAGTATTTCCCGAAAACCGATACTTTTTTGAAAATTTTTTTTTGTTTTTTTCCATTTTTGTTATAAATTTAAAAAAAAACAAAAAACTGTTTCCAAAATTTGCCATGACAGATTTATGCAAAATTTTATTAGGTTTAATTTAAAAAAAAAACGTTTAAATCGGTTAAAAAGTGGCTTCTGAATATCAATTTGTCCACAGAAACTTTTTTTGCCCCACTGTGCGAAGGGCCAATCGATTATTTTGACACGCTTCAATTTTTACATATATTCTTTGATACTCCCTTCAAAATGTGCCATGGGTTATTTTGTTTAAATTTAATATTTACTATAAAGAAAAATATTGCAGATGAGCAAGAAAAATTAAAAAATTTGAAACTTGATAATTCGAAATTTGAAAAAAATGCGCAATATTTTCAAGTCATAAATGGTCTTAAATTGAAGTTAAATCGGTTTAGGGGCAATCTGACAAAAGATTAAAATTCTATTCTAAAAAAATATTTCGGAAATTTTTGATACACCCGTGCACCAATTAGGCACGATCCAGTCCTAATTAGATGATTAGGATCTGGAATAAGTACTTGAGTTGGTGATGTTTAATCAAGCTCAGTTTTTGTTAGCATGATTGAAAAATTACCAATTATTTTTTACGGCAGTCAAGCCACTCACAGACACACTTATTATAGTTCAATCTTGACGACGATGTTGATAAGACCTGATTAATTAGTCCCATGTGATGTTTAATCAAATTGTTCCATTATTGTAATAATATTAAAACCCCTTAATTTTAAGAATAATTCTTCGTTCGGATCGAATAACTCGCCGAGCATTAATTTTTTTTTAATACAGTCTTGTAGAGAATTACGAGACGGAACTTTTTTCTATATTCTGATTTTTCATCAGATAAGTATTTTTAATAATAATTATGAAAAACTGAAAAAATGATTTCCTAAATTCAATTACTTTTTAAGAAATAAATCGTCGTAAGTTGGGCAAATATTATTGGAACTGTTTGGAAATTTGATTAACACACGAAATATACCCTAGCGATGCCTAAAAACTGAAGAAAAAATTAAAAATCGCCTATTGTTTAATAATTTTTAATTGCAAATTGAGACAGATCGGTAATCCCGTTTTTTCAGTTTTGCCGACAAAAAGTATCCAGAGAACTTTAGAGCTGAAACAACTTCCAGTGAGACATTTGTGCCTCAATATCAAAGTTAAGTTTTTGGAAATTTTCAGATCGATTCTTCAAAAATTGGAGAAAATATCCATTTTACAAGTAAGCCTGCGACGCTGCCAGCGATAGCTCCGCGTGCACTCAAAACCATCGGGCCGCGTACCCGTCACTGATCGCTGTTGACGGCGTCGCAGGCTTACTCGTAAAATGGATATTTCCGTTAATTTTCAATGAATCAATCTGAAAATTTCCAAAAATCTCCCTTTAATAGTGAGGAAAAAATGTCTTACTGGAATTTGCTTCAACTCTAAAGTTCCCTCGATACTTTTTGTCGGCAAAACTGAAAAAAACGGGGTTACCGATCTGTCTCAATTTGCAATAAAAAATTATTGAACAGTAGGCGATTTTTAAATTTTTCTTCAGTTTTTAGGCATCGCTAGGGTATATTTCGTGTGTTAATCAAAGTTTCAAACAGTTCCAATAATATTTGCCCAACTTAAGACGATTTATTTCTTAAAAAGTAATTGAATTTAGGAAATAATTTTTTCATTTTTTCATAATTATTATTAAAAATACTCATCTGATGAAAAATCAGAATATAGAAAAAAGTTCCGTCTCGTCATTCCCTACAAGGTTATATTTAAAAAAATTAATTTGGTGACTTTTAAAATTTCCGTCCAATGAGACCGTTATTCGATCCGAACGCTCAATTTGTATCTTTCAATGCATTTCCAAAACTTCAATTTTCAGAGGTTATACAATTAAATATTAGAAGCATTTAAAAAATAAACACTGTGGACAAAAGCACATTTTACGCCCACAACTTTAAAAATAAAGGTTGCGATCGTTCAAAACTTCGAATTTGATAATTAGATAATTCAAGTTTTCTAATCATTTCGTTCTCATACATTTCTAATTAAACTACGTAAACTTGAAGATGTTTCACATTTATTAATTTTCCATTAATAATTTTGAAAAATTAATCTTTTATGATTGAAAAAATTTCACAATTTAGTTGGAATAAACAATTCTAAATGAAGTATTTATAATGAAGTTATTTTTAATCAAAGCGTTCAAAATTGGTCTCTTTTTAATTTTTAAAATTTCAGAGTTCGAACTTTTTAATTTTGAATGCGGTGCAATAAGTGCAGCTATTTCATTATATAAATTTTAATTTTGAATTTATAAGTGAAAGTTTTGAATTTTAGAAAGTATAGTTTACAGTGTACTAATCATCAATTTTAAATTATTGAAATTGAAATAATGCTACTTTAAAGGGTTCCAGTATAGAATAAATTTTGAATTTCATAATGCTAACGTGAAAAACGTTTCTTTTTAGAAGAAGTTTAGAATTTTTTAATATAGAAGTTTTCTCACTAAATTTCAATCCGTGAGATGGACTGCTTACACTACGTAAGAACATTTTGTTTATCATCAAGCGATGGGACATTTCAGTATGTTTTTTCCTTAGAATATGAAACTGAAGGCGAAAATGTTGTATATTTTCGCATTTGTCAGAAACAGAGGTTTAAAAAGTGGAAAAAAAAACATTTTTTGGCTGTTTCTTCAACCTTGTATCAAACAAACAGGAACTAGTTGATATCTTCATCCCTGAAATAATATGAGACAGCCCAAAAAAACCACCCCAAGTACATTTAACGAACGCCGTCTAAGTTGCATTTAACTAAAGCAGCAAAAATAATTTCAAATTAAAAATTGTTACTCCAGACACCTTTCCAAGGCTCTAGCAGATATCGTAATTCCTACAATAATATTATATAGCATCAAAAAGTACTAGTACTTTTATCGAATCCTGTCTGAGCTTCCTTCAACTTAAACTGCTATCAAATTTTAAATAATCATCCCACGCACTTTTCCAACACTTAAGTAGATATTCCGATCCCTACAATAATATTCAAAAGCCTTAAAAAAGCACCCCTAGTACATTTAACGAATCCCATCTCAGCTGCTTTCAACTAAAGCTGCCAACAAATCTCAAAGTAAAAATAGTGACCGTAGATACCTAACCAAGATTCTATTTTATATCGCTATACCTACAATAATATTCGACAACCCTATAAAACCAACCCTAGTACATTTATAATTCCAAAATCCAGACAGAAGTCTTGAATTTTACCTTTCTTTGAACGTCTTATTGATGTGGATATATCTCCTTAATCGAGATTCAGAACTTATTTTGGTCATACGTTCAATATATATATGTTTATTTAATTACATATTAAGAATCAATCGACGTTTAGACCCGTCTTTGGGTCTTCCTCAAGATTAAGGAGATAAATCCACACCTAGTACATCTAACAGACCCCTCCTGAGCTGCGTTCAACTAAAACGGGAACAAAATTTGAAATGAAAAATAATCATTCGAGGCACCTTGCCAAGACTTTGGTTTATATCCTCATGCTCACTGTAACTTAAAAAAAAAATTAAAAATTACCCCCAGTACATTTATCAAACCTCACCTCAGCTGCCTGCAATTATAAGAGCCAACAAATTTCCAATTAAAAATAATGACCCGAGACATCTAATAAAGTCTTCTGAAGGTGTTTGGGGTGATTATTTTTAATTTGCGAAAAAGATCCTAGACGAATAAATTTGACGACGCTCTAGTTAAAGCGTTTATCCTATTTCCATGTTCTGTGTCAAAATTTCTTCATAGGGGTTATGTTTGCAGTGAAAAATGCTCCCTAAAAAAATATTTGATAATTTTGAATACATGCGTATACCAATGAGAGACGATTGAATGACTAATCATCTAACTAGGAATGCATCAGTCCTCATTTGCGCACGTATGTATCATATATTTCCAAGATATATTTTTTATACAAGTTTCATTTGAGAAATAACAGTGGTCGCCTAAGCTTGACGACACTAATTACTAAATTTGTTAATTATTGAAAAGTAATTCAAGTAAAATAAGTTCGATTGGCAAGGACATCGTCAAAACATTTTCACCATGGGTGTGTTCGCCTCATTTGTGCACATATGTATGGGAAATTACAAGGTAATTCTTTTTTAGCGTGTTTTTTATTTAGGCAGAGCAGCGTGGTCGAATGAGTTTGATGACATCTTTTATTATGTTCGCTAAGTAAAGAAACCTCATTACAAGGCAATAAAATCATCTCTGCATATACGCCATCAGAGGGATTTTTGCGGGCGTATGTTTGCACTTTAAAATGCAACCGGAAAAATTAACTTGGTACTTTTTGTTAAACGCGTGCACTGAAATCATCAAGCATTTAATTATGACTCTAGCGTGTCGCATTTTTTCAATGGAATTTCATTGACATCTCTTGAAACGTTCACAACAATACAAATTGGAAAGACTAATGAATTCAGAATAAATCAAAGCTTATTCTAATGAATTTAGAAGTGTCTAAAAATTTGTAATGATTTCAAAAATGTTCAAGGGAATTTTACAGAATTCAAGAGTCTTTTACAGAATTTAAGATAATTTTACGGAAATCAAGAGAGTTCTACTCAATTCAAGAGAATTCTATAGATTGCATGAGAATTTGGCCGAACTCAAGAGAATTCTACTAAATTCAAGAGAATTCTGTTTAACTTAAAAGAATTCTGCTGAATTCAAGAGAATTCAGGAGAATTCCACTGAGCTCTCGAACGTTCTACAAAATTTCAGGGAATTGACAGAATTCATGAGAATGTTGTCTAATTTGGTTGATTGTGGAAAATATTTTTTTCAATTTTTGTATCTCGTTGACGTGTGCAGATACACCAGAGAGTCACAACCTACTGGAAAAGCGAACTTTGTACTGTTTATTGAAATTCAATTAGTTTTATCATGATCAGAATACTACCGATCATTATTTTCATACGGTATTTAAAATATCCATGGATATACTCTCTTTAGTGAAGTATTGACGTCATGGTCAATAAGATGAACTATCCCCACTACTACTGCCGGTGTAGTCTCGACGACGTGGTTGATAATATGTGATTATTTAGCCTCAGTAAGTGCTTCTGTTATCATGATCCGAATATGTCCGATTATTTTTTTACGATAGTTTAACTACCTTCAGACGCCCACCCCTAGTTCCATCTTGACGACGTAGGTAATAAGACCTGATTAATTAGCGCGAATCAGCTGACGCCGCAGAGGGTTGACAGACTCAATTTGTGTTTAAAAATGGCTCCCACGAGCTTTTTTAGCTAGGTCTTCGCCAGAGGATGGGTGCCATGGAGATTCTAGGACAAGAGATTTGCTTCGAAGATCGTAGCAAGATCGATTTGAGCCTCTTTAGTCTCTACGGAGAGCCTGGCATCAAAGATCTGGTACCCTCCGTTGTGGTGATACTGGAGGTAATTTCTCTTGTCGGCCGAAAAACCGGGTCGGTAGGAAGCTCCAGAGTCTCATATGCTTCCCCCTCGTGTTTTGAGTACGATTCTCTTTTCGTTTTTTGGAGGACATAATCTTTCTCAGAGGTTATGTCACCCTCTTGAGTAGTTCGAGATCGTTTCTTCGTTTGTATGTTGAAGAAAGGTTTACCTTCGTTGAAGTTTATGTCTGCCCCTATAGGGGGTCGTCGAAGAACTCTCTTGGCGGATGACCTCTTGAAGGCATCCGGTAGCCGGCATCCACTGTAGCTGGTACACACACAAGCGCGAAGTCCGGAGTACGGGCTCTACAGTGGCGCGTCCAGCACTCGAGCGCAAATACTCAAACCTCAATATCTCGGAATCTAAAGCACATCTAAAGCACATCTCGCGACCTGTCGCTGCTATTTCCACCATTTTTTACCGATTTTTTTTTCAAATTTTTAGGAAAACTTTCTTAAAGCCTAGTGAACAACTTTTTCGCGATAAGTTATTTCAAATTACATTTTTTCGATTACCGTACCGTTATTAAACAACAATAAACCTATTACTTTTTTAAACAAAATTTGTTGCTTGTAATCATCGCTCATGTATTGAAAGTACACCATAAACATTTCAAGCATCTTTATCAGCAGACGGCCGAATAATCGTGAGTAGTGTTTTATAAAGCATCGATTTTCGACCGGAAAATTTGATAAGAAAAATTTGTGGGCCGCGTCATGATGAATACAAAGGTATATTTTTTTTACTTTTCGACCACTTTTTTTTCATCGATGGATTTTCCCGAGTAAAAAATACTTCTACGCGGTTTCGACCGCTTGGCGAGTTATTGCATCTATCACCTTAATTGTAACCTTTTTCAAGGGCCATCCCACATGATTTCTCGCCTCAGTGGGCTATACTTTTGGATCTTAGTCGTGTTGCTCTCTTGGATGTTTCCGTCGAAGGGAACTGCCACGTCGAAAACTTAGAGAGTTACAGACGACTGTGATCGTGTATGAAACACTATAATGGCCGCCCTATTGTGAACAATAGTGTAGTCTGTAATGATAGATTCATCCCGTTTGGGCGACAGTTCTTGTTTTCGAGGATAGTCGCTGGAATGTACATGTAAAAGGGCTTCCATTCCTGCAGTAGATTCAGGTCCAAGGGAATCTGCTGGCGTATGATCCCCGCAACATAATTGTGTCTGTGACTATACTCGTTATGAGCTAACTTGCTGCAGCCATCAATGATGTACTCGATGCACCGATCTTCCACAGGTAAGTGGAGTATATACTTTTGGTAATCGCTGGTGCTGATTACTTATTATATATGGCCACGACAAATCCTTCAGTTTCAGTAAAAAGTTCGCCCCTCCGTAGCAAGAGGTTGGATGCTATAGTATCCACGTTGGGTTGATTTTTTGCACTGGGATGCTTTCCGTGTAATGACTTTTGTCTCCATTCCAGTGAAAACAGCTTAAGAGGGGAGCATGAATGTTCGTGTAATTCGTATCAGTGAGATTCAGAGGCGTGTAAATATTATCTTCTTAGCAGATGGTATTGTGAAGTGGAATGTCCCGCTTGCTATTGAAATATGCATTCAGTTCTGTGATCTGCAATACTCATAAATTTTCGAACAGTCAATACGCCTCTGCCTCCCCAACAGCATGATAGGACTATCCTTTCACATGCCGAATTTGTGTGGTGCATTCGATGTTTCGTCATCTGCACGCGGATGATTCTATTTAAATTTTCCAGGTCGGCGTTACACCATTTCAGGATCCCAAAGGTTATGTGAGGAGCAGAATCGCGTATGTGTTAACGGCCTTGATGTTGTTGGCCTAATTGTGACAGGGTCCCACCAAGTGTAGGATGCATAGATATTTATACGACTTGTCCTTCGCGATTGTTTCAATAGGCGCCTGATTATCAATCCCTAAATCCGCGTTTATCATTTCTCGTCTTAAGTGCATTTTTACTTACTCGTATGCCCTTAATTCCATGTGGATGGCGTTTTAAAACTCCAGGATGATGTCGATGAACTTCTGAAATTTTTTCCTTGAGCTGGCGTGCACTTTCAATTCATCCATATAAAGTAGTTGGGTGATATTGTATCCCATGCTGCGTTTCTTTACACCGTATGGAGATTCTCAGTGTACCACGATCAAATTACATGAGTTTCGTACCCCTAAGTGTTATTGCGTGACCCTGAAATTGAATCACTTGTGGGCAGATCGTGTACGCCCGGAGAATTTCAAGTAAGTAATCATGGGGTTCCGAGGGAAAGGCTTGTTTATAACTAATGTATGCCATGTGCAGGTTGCGCCAACGTCACGACAACATTGGAAGTTGTTACCAGGTCCTTGCATCACCGAGTGTTGCGACACCATCCCTTTGCTTTTTTCTAAGTATGTGGCTGGCATCACAATGAGCGTAGACTTTGTCGTAGGTGATGAATGTTAGGCACTTGTATAGAGTTGGAACACAGGCAATCAACAGTGTGTTAGTGACGCCTTCTTCGATGAATCAGGACGTCGAGGGCGTCATTCTGATAGTACCCAGCCAATGAAATGTGAACACTTTTAAGGTACTTGTACCAAAAGTTGTATGCCATATCCGGGCCAGGCTAGTTTTTCGCCTTCTTTAACACTCCAGCCACATCGGAGGTTGTGGTGCTGAGAACCTCTATATTCGTAATGTCTGACATGCGACTCCTTACAAAATTAAGCCACGCTGCTTTCAGGTTGCTTAAATTATTTTTCCGCCAAACCTCTTCCCAGTAGTCAGCCATATCTTCCACGCGTTGAACTTCGAGCACCAGCTCTTGTTTTTCAGTCCCAATGATGTCCAGTAGAGCCGCTTCTCAGCCTTAAAAGCCTTGTTTGGTTTTTTTGTGGGGTTTAAATTTCTTGTATTTGCGCAGTTGAGCAGTCAAGACATACAGCCTCTGTCGGAAAGATTCAATCACTTCGTTTATCGTAGTTTATGTTTTTTTCACGGAATCTTGCGTGAACGAAGGATGTTCTCCACCTGACCAGTCAGCTTCTGAGCTCTGTTACCTAGCCTATATTGCACTAGCCTGCTCGGATTACATCTTATTTTTCTGATTTCATCCTCAACTCTCCTCTTCCATGACGGATCATTTCTACCTCTCTGACAGGTCGTATTATTCCTCTTAATTCTAGATTTTATTCATAGTTTCCTGACTGTAGTAACTGCTGCACAGTATATAAAAGTCTGTACCTGTGTGATAGATAGACATTCAAACAGGTATAATGGCACAAACTGGGTGTTAAGGTGGCCCAGCAGTACCAGTAAGGCCTTTGTGATCTTAATTTTTGGCAGAAAATGTGCCTTAAAGTCAATTCTACATCTCGAGACTTTGGTATTGTTTGTGTTCGCATGCGGTCCTTGTGCTACCAAAACTGGGCGTTGTTCTTTCTGCCTAAAACTTTAACAATCTCCTATACCACCAGAGCATCTGAAGGTTCACCACTTGAGGCGGATGGATGGTATACTTATCTTCTTATGGTGTCTATTTCCACCTTAGACAGCACTTTATTAGCAAATATTGAGCATTTTTGGCCTGCTAGATATTTGTTAATTTTCTTCGCTAAGTGGGGACATGCATTCAAAAAGAAGACAAAGGTGTTTTCGTCGCACAGGTCCACCACTTTTTTCGGCCTGAAAATAAGTTATATACGATGGTTTAAATTCTTTGGAGTTAGTGTTGTCTTTTGACCTGCGACAGCTGGTCTTTTGGGCTTCGCTATAGGAGCACATCACTGAATTGTCGTATTGGGGTAACCAAAGGAAGCGCTCAAGTGGCACTATTTTAGAAGTGGTTGGTTGGAGACTTCAAACCGTAGCATCCTCCACGAGAGCAGATGATGCACAGTACGGGAAAAATGACTTTTTTCGTTCAAAATAACGTGCAGCCCACAAATATTGACAGATTTGGACCAAAAAAATTTGAAAAAAAGCTGATAAGATTTATAAGAGAGTTGTCGAGCCTGATTTTCAAATTACGCTTTCAATTTTTTTATAAATAAATAAATATGACAAAAAAATCGCAATTTTTTCTATTTGGTGTTCCTGGTGCTCGTCAATAACAGAAAAATTGTTGAAATCGCCTAAGTTTCATAGAGTAACATTAGTTAAAGATGTTCCATTATTATATAATAAACAGAAACAAATTTTATAAACAAATTATTTGTTGAAAGTATGTTATCTACGATTTTCCATAATTTTACGTTTTTTCAAGTTATATTGCAAGAAATTAGGATGAAAACAACATAATGATTAAGAAATTTCTTCTTGAGATTATTTTTTATGTGAGAAGTTGTAGGCTCCGGAAGCTACGATCATGGTTCTTTAAAAGCAACCAATCCCGACGCAACTGGAACGTGTACGTCATCCGCTTCTGCTCCTTCTGTCCTAGAAGGTAAGCAAGAGCGGGAAATTTACGCGAGAAAACATCGGGCAACACTGTTCCTTGGAGTCAGGTCTCTAGCCGCTGATGATCTTACGCGGCAGACGGGACAGTTGGAGATGAAGTTTCACCTCTGGATACTTTTTTAGAGCTACCAATCTTTGTAGAATGTTATGAGGAACAGTGTTGACGGACCAGATGCAGTGATCCCAGAAGAACAGCCTTTTGCATCCGGTTCGCGATGGAATGAGCCTGACGCTGGCAAGCCGGAATCTTGTTGAGTTGGCTAATAAATGAAGCTTTCATGCCTCCAAGACAGCCGATTATGAGAACCACAAGATGGACTTTGAAGCCTTGGTACAGCCTGCTCAGCTCGAAAAGAAGTGCTTGATATTTCGCCCGTTTTTCTTCCTCCTTTGCCGTGATATTACCATCGGCTGGTGCCGAGAATTCAATCACGTAAATGATCTTGTTCTTCAGATCTTGGAGGACAATATCAGGCTTCGTAGGTCTGATACGTTGAGTGGTCGAGAATGAGAAATTCCAGTAGATCTTACACTGATCATTCTCCACAACGGACTCGAGTTCCCCCTGGGCGTATGGCAAGACGGGCAATAGATCAACACCATAGAAGTGCCTCAGATGGTAATATAACACTTTTAGAGCCGCATTGTGTCTCTCTATGTACCCGTAGCGTGCATATTTTGATCATCCACTGAAAATATGTTCAAGTGTTTCTGCCTCTTGCTTGCACGCTCGACAGTTGATATCGTCTACAGGTACATTCATTATGTGCTCGCGGTAAACTCAGGTGTCTATAACGCCGTCTTTACAGACAAAAAAAAATCCCTCAGTCTCCGATCTCAATCCAGCAGACTTGAGAAACATGTTGGACAGACCCATCGAGAGCTCTTCTCTACGTATGATGCCGTAGAATTTACCATGAAGGGACTTGTCAGCATGCTCTTTTAGTAGAAGCGTATGTTCTGCTTCCTGTACACGACTTTTGAGCACCAAAGGTGTTAGTGATGCTAGGCCATGTGTAGTAGTAATAAATTTTAATTTATTATGTTTTATTATATATTATTATTTATTATTATTTATTTATTATTATTTTTTATATATTATTATTATAAACGCTCACATTGAGCGGTCCAATCAACTGAAGGATGACTTGCTAGACTGCTATGATGCCAGCATTATCCCTGCTCGCGGATGCTTTATGGCTCGTATGTGCAGTCTATGGTGCCAGAAACACCCAGAGCTTCAGCACGTTCCGACTCAGTCATTGCGAAATCAACGTGCCTACCTCTTGAAAAATGGATATGTACGCGGAGCACTTCCCCAAACGCTGCTTGAACAAGCTGCAGATGAAGATAAGGATGCAACATTAAGACCAACCGCGGAAAGCAGGCACCTTCTGAGA
>CAKNYM010047694.1:4685-18053 GCA_932195095.1 Andricus curvator
AATGTATTAATATTGTAGGTCAATCGATTCGTCTCGAACCAAGGAATCTTTTATATTCTTGCACCAACTTTGAATTATGTTGAAGAAAAGTGTTTTACTATAAAAAACCGTATTTTTAAATGTTATACTTTAACATAGCTTCCTTACTCTGCAATCAAATGTATCAATGTTAATCAATGTTATAGGTCAATCGATTCGTCTCGAATCAACAAATCTTTTCTTTTCTTGCATCAACTTTGAATTATGTTAATGAAAAAAGTTTTACTATAAAAAACGGATTTTCAAAATATATAAATTACCATAATTTCCCTACTCTTTAATAAAATGTATTAATATTATAGGTCAATCGATTCGTCTTGAACAAATGAATCTTTATATTCTTGCATCAACTTTGAATTATGTTGAAAAAAAAGATTTACTATAAAAAACCGTATTTTTCAATATTATGCATTACCATAGCTTCCTTACTCTTCAATAAAATTTATTAATATTATAGGTCAATCGATTCGTCTCGAATCGACACTTCTTTTCTATTCTTGCATCAACTTTGAATTATGTTAATGAAAAAATTTTTAGTATAAAAAACGGATTTTCAAAATATATAAATTACCATAACTTCCCTACTCTTTGATAAAATGTATTAATATTATAGGTCAATCGATTCTTCTCGAACCAAGGAATCTTTTATATTCTTGCATAACTTTGAATTATGTTGAAGAAAAAAGTTTTACTATAAAAACCGTATTTTCAAATATTATGCATGACCGTAGGTTCCTTACTGTTCAATAAAATGTATTAATAGTATAAGTCAATCGATTCGTCTCGAATCAACACAACTTTCCTATTCTCGCATCAACTTTAAATTATAAGAATGAGAAAATTTTTACTATAAAAATCGATTTTAAAAATATATAAATTGCCATAGCTTCCATACTCTTTAATAATATGTATTAATATTGTAGGTCAATCGACTCGCCTCAAACAAAGGAATATTTTATATTCTTGCATCAACTTTGAATTATGTTGAAAAGAAAAGTTTTACTATAAAAAACCGTTTTTTTAAATACTGTGCATTACCATAGCTTCCTTACTCTTCAATAAAATGTATTAATATTATAGGTCAATCAATTCGGCTTAAATCAACACATCTTTTCTGTTCTTGCATCAACTTTGAATTCTGTTAATGAAAAAAGTTTTACTATTAAAAAGCGATTTTCAAAATATGTAGATTACCATAACTTCCCTAGTCTTTAATAAAATGTATTAACATTATAGGTCAATCGATTCATCTCGAACCATGGAATCTTTTGTATTCTTGCATCAACTTTGAATTATGCTAATGAAAAAAGTTTTACCATAAAAAGCCGATTTTTAAAATATTATATTAGTGCTCAAAAAATTTTCAATAAATATTTTGAGAAATCCTTCGGGCAGTATCAAGATATTAGTGATGAAAATAAGCCCTTCAAATTTCATCAATTTATCTGCAACCGTTTTCAAGTTAGCGTGTTCACAAAAAAGTGTGACATCCACACTCACATCCTCTATGAGGAAGCAAAAACGTATAAAATTAATAAAATCGCCGTTATTGTTTAATTATTTATCCTTACCCTGATAATAGCCCTCAAATTAAATTTAAAATCGGAAGGGTCAAGTAAATTATTTTTTTATGTAAAACAGAGTAAAATCTTCCAATCATTATAATTGTTGATTATTATTCTACATGTGTTAATGAATAATTTTTTGTTTGTTTCAGGTAAGTTTTCTTACTATCTAAATTTGGTCAACAACAAATTTACGGTAAGAAAACAACATTTAACATAAACGGACAACAGAAGGAATATGAAAATTACGATTTTGTTTAAAAATGAGCAAAAACTACGATTTTCTAACTTATTCCTTTTAAAACATACATTTAAATATTTATTAATTGTTTAAACGATAAATAACAGAAACAATATTATGTATTTGTCATAGTTATTAGTTTGCGATAATTGGAGAAAAGTAAGTGGTTTAAAACATTAAATAATCCATGTTAAATACATAAAATCTTGTAATTTATCCATTCATGCGAGGATTTGTTTTCACAATAAAATATACAAAATACATTAAAGTACTATAATGAGAACATTGTTATTTTTTGTAGTTTCTAGTAGACTTTTTCATTGCTTTTTTTAAATCGTTAATAATTTTAAAAGAAAAAAAATTCTACTGGAAAATAAACTTTTTTTCTAGAATACGGAAACTTTTACAAAAGTTTACAATTAATTACAAATTTTTTAAAATTACAATATTTTGACGCTAAGAATTTTGGTACAAAATCAATATTAATATCATACATATATAAAAAAAAAGATTTTCTTATGAAACTCAGGGAGGGACTTTTTTTATCAATAACATTACCTAATAAAAATGACTGAACCTGTATCAATGTCTTTTTTTAATTTCCATATCAATAAATTATTATGTTGTAAAATCCATTAAATAGTTGGATTGATATGCACTATATACATTAAAATACACTAATTTGGATACACTATTAATTAATTAAACTATACACTATTTATATTAAAATTCACTATTTTGATTAAACTATTATTAAATCAAACTATACACTATTTGGATTCAACTTCACTATTGGGATTAAAATAGAGTATTTGGATTAAACTACACTATTTTCATTAAACTACACTATTTGGATTAAAATACACTACTTGGATTAAAATAAACTAGTTGGCTTAAAATAAACTATTCGGCTTAAAATACGCTATTTTTATTAAAATACACTATTTGTATTAAAATACATTTTTTGGAATAAAATACACTATTTGGATTAAAATACAGTATTTGGAATAAACCACACTTTTTGTATTCAACTACACTATTTGGATTAAAATACACTATTTGGATTAAACTACTATATTTTCATGAAAATACACTTTTTGGATTTAAATACACAATTAGGATTAAAATACACTATTTGGATTCAAATACACTATTTGTATGAAAGTACACTATTAGGATTAAAATGCATTATTTGAATTAAACTGCACTATTTTGATAAAAACACACTGTTTGGATTAAAACACACTGTTTGGATTAAAAAACACTGTTTGGATTAAAATACACTATTTGGATTAAACTGCACTATTTGGATTGAAATACACTATTTTTATTAAAATACAGTATATATTTATATATATTATATTAATACTATTTAGATTAAACTACACTGTTTTGATAAAAATACATTATTTGGATTCATATACATTATTAGGATTAAAATACACTATTTGGATTAAAACACACTATTTGGATTAAAATACACCGTTTGGATTAAAATACACTGTTTGGATTAAAATACACTATTTGGCTTAAAATACATTATTTGTATTAAAATACAGTATTTTGAGTAAACTACACTATTTTGATAAAAATACTCTATTTGGATTGAAATACACTATTTTGATTAAAACTAATGTTGATAAAAAAAAATAAAAAAATAAAAAAATAAAATAATAAATAAAATAAAAACTAATTAAATCAAACTATACACTATTTGGATTAAAATACACTTTTCAGATTTAAATAGACTATTCAGATTAAAATGCATTATTTGAAGGGTAGCATGCCACAAGGGTCTAATCTACATTTTTTACTATTTTACAGGAGACAAAAATACTTTCTCAAAAATTGGATGTTTAATTTATAAGAAAAAAATCAGAAAGTCCTTTCTAGACAAATTAGTGCTGAATCGAACTCTGGAAAGTTTAATTGAAAAATGATGTATTAGGTTCTGAGAAAATTTACGGTGAATTTTTTTTTCGCTGGAGGCGCGCGTTTCTTCAACTTTGGATGGTGATAAAAAAAATGCAATTTTCAATTTACAAAAAGGGAGAAAACTTTTTTTAGCGATTCAGTTGTTGAATCGATACCAAAAAAGTTTGATTAAAAAATATGATTAGGTTTCGAAAAAATGGATGGGATTTTTTTTTCTCGATGGGTAGGTTTTTTCAATTTTGGACGGTGATAAAAAATCTAATTTTCAATTTGAAAGAAGAGAGAATTCAGTTTCTAACTATTAAGTTGACGAATTAATACAAAAAAAGTTAGCTCGAAAAATAATATTAGGCTTCAAGAAAATGGAGGGGAAGTTTGTTTTCCACTCAATGGGCACATTTTTTCAACTATGGACGGTGATAAAGAATCCAATTTTCAATAAAAAAAATTTCGTTCTAGCTATTGAGTTACTGAATCGATTTAAAAAAGTTTGATCAAAAAATATTATTAGGTTTCAAGAAAATGTAGGGGTTATTGTTGCTCGAGGGGCACATTTTTAACTTTAAACGCTCTTGAAACATCGCGACTGCGCATGCGCCCAGGGGTCCAAACGCAAATTCACAATTAGGTCCTTATGGCATGCTTCAAAAAAAAAATATTAAAGAAAAAAGTTCTTTCGTTGGAATGCGGTTTTGATTTATTTTTTAATTTTTAGAATCATAAAGGGTAAAAAGAATTTTAGGAATTTTAGGAAGGTGCTGGGAAATATATTTGGGAAAGGGGTGAGGGGTAGGTGTGAAGTGCGTCGTGGGTAACGGGAGAGGGTAAGAGGAGAGGGGTTGAGAAATATATTATATACATACGATAAAGAGGTAGTGGGGTGGGGTGAGGGGAAGTGGTGAAGGGGTTACAAAAGAAGAGGGACTAGGGGGTTAATGTGAAAGCGGAAAGAGGAGTGGATGTGTAAAAGGCATGGGGCAGAGACTAAAGGGCAAGAGGGATAGTGGGTAAAAGTGTGTTGAGAGGGTTAGGGGAATAGAGAGAGATGGATGGTAAAAGAAGAAGGGAAAGTGCTAGGGTAGAGGGAATGGAAGAGGTGAAATTCATAGGGGAGAGACAGACTTCAATCAAGACACAAATTATTATAACAAGTCAATATGTATACACTTTAGTATCAATATTGAGGAAATTAATGTTTTAAGTGACCCCGTCATATGACGCGACTTAAGTACATAATAAACGCTTCTTTTTGGGAAAGGCGTGAGGTGCAGAGGAAAGTGGTAAAGAAGTCGTGGAGAAAAGGACAGCCATAGAGGAGTGAGGGGCAGAGGGTGCATGGTGCAGAAGAGTTGGGGAGAGGGAAAAATAATACGAGAAGGAAGTTAAACGAAAAGGTTTCAGGAGTTGGCGAATAAAGGGGGTAAGAGAAAAAGATGGATTAGGGGATATGTGAAAGCGGAGAAGGGAGTGGTGGTACAAAGGACAAGGAGCAAAGGTAGGAAACAAAGGAGAGTTGGTTCTTAACAGTAGAGGGGGGATTTGTGGGATAAAGGAAAGGAAATATGTGGTATTGAGCTTCTTTTTGGGAAAGGCCAGAGGGTACGATGAAGGGGTAAAGAGGTCGTGAAGAAAAATACGGCTTTATATAGTTAAGGGACAGAGGCTAAATGGTGTAGTAGAGTTCGGGAGAGGGAAATAGTATATGAGAAGATGGTCAAAGGAAAAGGTGACAGGAGTTGGTGAGTGAAGGGGGTAAGAGAAGAAGAAGGATTAGGGGACATATGTGAAAGCGGAGAAGGGAGTGGTGGTACAAAGGGCAGGAGCAAAGGTGCGAAACTAAGGAAAGTTGGTTCTTAACAGGAGTGATTTTTTTTTAGCTTAAAGGAAAGGGAGTGGGAGGTACTGAGCTTCTTTTTGGGAAAGGCGAGAGGGTAGGAGGAAGGAGTAAAGAGGTCGTAAAGAAACAGATGGTCATATAGGGCTAAGGGACATAAGGTGAATGGGGTAGGAGGTTTGGGGAGAGAGACAAAGTATATGAAAAGGTGGTTCAAGTAAAGGATGAAAGGAGTGGGCGAATGAAGGGTTAGTGAAGAAAAGAGGTTATTGTCATATGTGATAGCGGGAAGGTGAGGGGGGGGGGGGTAGACAAAGCAGGAGGAGAGAATAAAGGGAAAGAGGGGTAGTGGTCCAAGGGGTGTAGAGAGTTGTCGAAAAATAAGGAGAGTTGGATAGTAAAACAAGAGGGGCTAGTGGCGGGTTAGAGGGAAAGGGATAGAAGGAGTTGAGCAGGAAAATACAAATATCAATCATGATAAAAATAATTATAAGAAGAAAAAAATGCATGCCTTTGAGTATCAATATTAAAGCATCTTTAGCGTTTTATACACAAAGTTCCTTAAAGCCTCTTTCCGGTAATTACTCATTTAAATCCTGTAAAGTTGAATTTTAAAAACCGTTGTGTACATTTAATTACAGTGAAGAGAGCTCAAGAGAGCTTCATGAAATTTAAGTGGCATAAGCTGGGAAAAGGAAAAAATGGGAAAATTACGAAAGTCCATTTAAAGACGATGAAAGGGTGGATTTGGGTGGATTGCCTCGCGAATCCCGGGTGCGGGTTTCATGGTCCTGACCTTTCTCGTTCTGTCATCGAAGTCGTGTAGCGAAGGGATCATGGCCCGGATCAAGGGAAATTACATCCCGGAAAGAGAGAACGAGAAAGATTGGGACATTGGGTGATGGAAAGAGTGGAAAGGGGGCGCGAAAGAAAAACTCCGTATTCTGCTTTGCTGTCTCATTGAATATTCAACGAGAAGTACCTACGTATCCGTAGTACGTTTACGTGCCATTGCTTTACGTACTCTGGAGCGTGAAAGAAAGACCTTTCCTTTTTAACCTATCACTGCACTGCGAGCTCTGCCGCGTAACGTCGAGTCTGGTTCGGGTCAGAGCAAGAGAAGATTGCTGGAGACAGGATAAAAAATTGTGATACTAGAAATGGTAAATAGTTTTTAGGTAAAATCAAGTGAATCCAATTTAGCCAATTTAGGAACTCGAGAAAAGAATTTCCTGTTCATCTTGCATCACTCATTTGCTATAGAAAATATATAAAGGGGTAGATATTATGAAATATAGAAAAATTAGTCAAAAAAAGGGTTGCGCAGCCTAGTAGGACATGAATAACGTCTTTCAAATCATTCCACTCCCTATCATTCCTCCCTCATTCCCTATTCAATCCTATCCTATAATCCCCTCTTCTCACTACCAGTCATTTACTTTTCCTCTCCTACTACCCTACCATTAACCCTCACTACTCATCCATCTCTACGCTTACTACCCTGCCATCATCCCTCACTTCACACCCATCCCTTCCCCTACTACCCTACCATCATCTTTAACTCTTCACTGGTTCCTTCCCCTAATACCCTACCATCATCCCTCACTCCTCACCCGTCCCTTCTCCTAATACCTACCATCATCCGTCACTTCTCACTTATCCCTTCACCTACTATCCTACCATCATCCCTCACTTCTCACCTATTCCTTCACCTACTATCCTGCCATTACCCTTCAGTCCTCACCCATCCCTTCCCCTACTGCCCTAATATCATCCCTCACTCCTCAGCCATCCCTTCCCCTACTACCCTAATATCATCCCTCTTTCCTCACCCATCCCTTCTCCTACTACCCTACCATCATCCCTCACTTCTCACCTATTCCTTCACCTACTATCCTATCATCATCCTTCAATCCTCATCCATCCCTTCCCCTACTACCCTACCATCATCCCTAACTCTTCACTTGTCCCTTCCCCTACTACTCTACCATCATCCCTCACCCATCCCTTCCCCTACTACCCTACCATCACCTCTTACCCATACCTTCCCCTACTACCCTACCCTCATCACTCACTCCCGAGGATCGATAATTTTCTTCGCCCACAAAAAACCGGGAAATGACTTTGAGGACAGGCAATTCCTGTAAAGAATTATAATTTTGACTTTTGCACAGGGAATTTTGTAAAGAATTATAATTTTAAATTGGGACAAGTAATTTCCGCAATGCATTAAAATTCGGACTTTGGGACAGGAAAGTTTCGAAAAGAATTATAATTCTGAGACAGAAATGGGAATTTCCGTCAAGAATTATAACTTTCATTTTATTTTCACTTTCGAACAGGGATTTTCGTTAAGAATTATAATTTTGACTTTGTAATATGCAGTTTCGTCAAGAATTATAATTTTTCTTGGAACAAGTAATTTTTGTCATGGAGAGGGAAATTTTCGAAAATATTTTTTATTTATAAAAAGGGAATTTACCAAAAAAATCCCTGTTCCAAGTCAGAATTTGAAAATTCCTTGTGCCAAATCAGAATTTGTTTTAATTAAAAAATAATTGTTTGTTTGTGAAACGAAATCTGACAGAATTTGAAACTAGCTTCAAAATTTGAGAAAAAGGAAGTTACTCTTTTTTTTTGGAATTTTCAAATTTTTGCAGACTTTTCACTTAGAGCGAGGTAATAATTAATGAAATTTAAAAAAATCTAATTGTTCAAACAAATTATTATTATTTATAATAATATTCTCTTATAATGATAGAAAGTTGCAGTTTTTAAATAAGATTTTCCACTTTTTGTCCACTTTTCAGTTCGAGTGAGGTAATAATTAATTCAAGGTAACCAAAATAATTGTTTAAACAATTTATTTTTATTTTTAATAATATTCTCTTTGAATAATGTTAGAAAGTTGCGGTTTTTTATAAAACTTTCAACTTTTTGTCCACTTTTACTTAGACCGCGATAATAATTAATGCAATTTAAAGAACATAATTGTTTAAACAAATTATTTTTTATAACGGTCTTCTCCTAAATTAATGCTAGATAGTTGCAGTTTTTTCTGAAATTTTCAATTTTTTGTCCTTTTTCAATTAGGGTGAGGTAATAATTAATTAAAGTGTACAAAAATAATTGTTTAAACAATTTATTATTATTTTTAATGATATTCTCCTTGAAGAATGTTAGAAAGTTGTGGTTTTTTCCAAAATTTTCAACATTTTGTCCACTTTTCACTTAGCGTGATGTAAAAATTAATACAATTTGGCAGAAATAATTGTTTAAAAAATTATTATTTGTTATAACTATCTTCGCATATAGCAATGCTAGATAGTTGTATTTTTTCTGAAATTTTCGACTTTTTGTTCTTTTTCAATTAGAGTGAGGTAATAATTAATCCAAGTTAATAAATATAATTATTCAAACAGATTATTATTTTTAATAATATTCTCTTCGAATAATGTTGGAAGTTGGCGGTTTTTTCTGAAATTTCAAAACAAAAAAGGATGGAATTATTTTTTTGTGGATTCAAACAAATTTTTGGGGTGATATGCATGCAAATACGAGAAAAAAAATTTGGACCACCCTCGTCTGCAAGCACTTTTCACTGAAAATTGTTATAAGGTCTGAAATCACCTCTAATATATTTTTTATAAAAATATTTGATTATTTTTAATAAATAAGTAATATTTATAAAAAAATAATTTTTTAAATTGTTCATATTCGGGAAGTTTCTAGTTCCGACTTTTTATAATTCGACAAGTTTCTGTCTGTTATTTTATTATTCGGGAATCTTCCAATTCGGAATTTTTGTTTCGGCAATTTTATAATTTCGGGAAGGGACGACTGAAAAATTCCCGATTCATAATTATTATTCATTTATTGAAAATACAGTAATCAAATATTTGTATTTTAAAAAAAAAGTATGTGACAGTGGGGCCACATGGCATAAGTGAAACCTTGATGGATTAACTTTGAAATTTTTCGAGAGAGGGGCAGGGAGGGAGAGAGAGAGCAAATACGGGCTTTGGTTATCGTGGCAGTAGTGGGGATACCGAAGAGAAGCCTTCAGAGCAATTGCGAATCGCCGCACAAAGGGGAGACGCGAGTAGAGGGAGAAGGTATACACTTTTTTTAAGTCACTCCCTTCCCAAAAGAAGTTTCACTAAAAAAAATTATTTGTAATGTTTAAAGGTTCAAAAATTATTGTTTGAATTTAAAATAACAATAATTGAAACAATTTTCATCCAGAAATTTTTTTTTTCAGCTATTGTTACTTTAAATTCAAACAATAATTTTAGAAACTTTAAAAATTAAAAATAATTTTTTTAACGCATTTATTTTTTGGTAGATTTAAACAAATTTGCGGGCGATATGCATGAAAGTTCCAGAAAGTAAATTCTGGACCACCCTAATGTGCAAGCACTTTTCACTGAAAATTTTTTTAAGTTCGAGAACTACCTCTAATCTATTTTTGATAAAAATATTTGATTATTGTATTTTTAATAAGTAAGTAATATTCATTTTTTTAAATTGTTCATATTTGGGATGTTTCTAGTTCCGATATTTTATAATTTGACAATTTTTTGTCTGTTATTTTATTATTCGGGAATTTTTCAATTCGTTATTTGTGTGTTTCGCCAATTTTATAATTTTGGGAAGGGACGCCTGAAAAATCTCAAAAAATAAAATTCCCGACACATAATTATTATTCATTTATTGAAAATACAATAATCAAATATTTGTATTAAAAAAAACAGTATGTGACAGTGGGGCCACACGGCATAAGTGAAACCTTGATGAATTAACTTTGAAATACGTCGACAGAGAGGGAAAAAGAGAGAGAGCGCATTCACAGGCTTTGGTTATCGTGGCAGTAGTGGGGATATCGAAGAGAAGCCTTCAGAGCAATTGCGAATCGCCGCACAGACTTTTTTGAACTCACTCCCGTCCCAAAAGAAGTTTCACTTCAAAAAATTATTTTTCATGTTTAAAGTTTCCAAAATTATTGTTTGAATTTAAAATAACAATAATTGAAACAATTTTCATCCAGAAATATATATTTTTTCAGCTCTTGTTACTTTAAATCCAAACAATAATTTTACAAACTTTAAACATTAAAAATAATTTTCTTAACGCATTTGTTTTTTGGTGGATTTAAACAAATTGTTTTAAGTTCGAGAACTACCTCTAATCTTTTTTTTTTTTTGAATCTAAACAATTTTGTTTTTTGATAAATTCATGGCAATTGAAAAATGACCGTCATTCATTTAATTTGATCTCAATTCCTGTTTCATTCACAGTTTCGAATTCTATAATTCGACCAATCAAATGAAATTGTAGCTTTAGTCAATTGAAAACCTATCATGTTTTTCAGTCAGTAGATACCGTTTCATGAAACATGCATGTGCGTTTCTCGAAAAAGGAGAAAAGCAGAAACGTTTTACTCGATAAAATTCTTCAATAAAAGATTTAAAAATAAATCCTAGCGAAATGCGACCAAAGTTGTGAGGCAAGAAAAGCTTTCCTTCTGTTCTTTCAGACTTTGCTTTGTAAACGAACAATTTTCTAATTTAAAAAATAAAAATTTTGTAACTTGTTATTTCGATAGCTTCAAATTTGATAGAACTAAATTTCTATAAATTAAAAGAATTTGTCATTATTATACAGAAATTGAAAAATTCCGGGCTTTTAAATATAAATTTAATTAATTAATAGTAGGCTGTGTCTCTTTAAATTCCAATATAAAATTAAATGAAAATAATTCTTATTTGGTAAAAGTAGTTTCATATGACTGTATTGAACTAATTTGTTGAAAATTATTTTTTTTTTTAATTAATTTTTTCAGCTAAAAATTTAACTATTTCATTTTTAGTTAAAAATTCAAATATCTGGTTAAAAATATGTTTAATTTGATGACAAACTCGATCCTTTTGGTAGAAAATTTATCTTCTTGGTTGAAAATTCATCTTTTAGTTTCAAAATTCAACAGTTTTTTTTGCAATTTTCTCTCTCTCCTGACTGCAAATTTTTTCTTAGTTGAAAAGTCAACTGATGTTGAAAAGTCTTCTTTTTTTTTTAATTGATTAATTAATGATAGGCTGTGTCTATTTAAATTGCAATATAAAATTGAACAAGAATAATTCTTATTTGGTAAAAGTAGTTTCATATGACTGTATTCAACTAATTTGTTGAAAATTATTATTTTTTTTTTAATTAATTTTTTCAGCTAAAAATCTAACTATTTCATTTTTAGTTGAAAATTCAAGTATCTGGTTAAAAATTCGTGTAATGTGATGAAAAATTCGTTCCTTTTGGTAGAAAATTAATCTTCTTGGTTGAAAATTCATCTTTTAGTTTCAAAATTCAACAGTTTTTTTTTTGCAATTTTTTCTCTCTCCTGACTTCAAATTTTTTCTTAGTTGAGAAGTCAACTCATGTTGAAAAGTCTTCTTTTTTGGTCGAATTCAACCATTTTTGATTAAGAAATAAAATCTTTTTTGTTAAAATATCAACTACTACATTTTTTGTTCAGAATTCATCTTTTTGGAATAAAAATTTAATTACTTGGTTGAAAGTTAAACTCTTTTGTCCAAAATTAACTTTTTGGTTGAAGATTTATCATTTTAACTGAAAATTCATCTTTTTCAGAAAAAGTGAGCTATTTTATGGAAAATTTGTTTGTTTTTTTTTCGGTTGAAAATTAATTTTTTTTCTTCAACTGAAAATGTAACTATTCCAGTTGAAAATTTTATTATTTTAGTTGAAAATTCATCTCCTTGGTTGAACATCAATTTTTTTCAAATAAAAATTTAACTATTAAATTTTTGACTGGAGAAATATCTTTTTTATTTGAAAATTCGTATTTTTTGGTAAAAATTAATTTTTGTTCGTTCAAAAGTCAATTATTCCACTTGAAGATTCATAATTCTAGTTGAAAATTAGTAGTAAAATTATTAATTTTTTTTTTTTAAATCGAATTTTCTAATATCGGATATCTTATAATTTGGAAATTTTCTGTCGGGAATTTTATTATACTAGAATTTTTAAATTCGGTTATATTATGAACTCTAAAAAAATTTATTATTCGAGATTTTTATATTCCTGCAGTTTTATAATTTCGCGCATTTTCTATTTCAAGTATTTTATTTTTTGGGAATTTTACAGTGTCGAAAAAATTTTCTGAAAAACCTTTATTAATTTATAAACAGATATAAACAATAATATTGATTACAAATTAAATACTATCTTCGAGTAATTTCAGTCATACTTTATCTGTTCTAATATTTTCTCCCGTATACAACTAAAAAACAATCCTCTCAAAAAAAAAGAAGTGAGATTCAAAAATCTGCAAAATTAAGGTATTTTGGTAGCAATTTTTCCATGGCAGAATTTTTATCTCAAGAGTTTTTTCATACCTCACTTCGTTTTTGAACAAAACTAAATATTTCGCTTTTTCAAAATCAAAAAGTTATTTTTTTGAAAATGCTCCGGGCAAAGATTATGTTTTTAACGGAAAATACAGTGAACGCTTGCTTATTTCAAGGCGCATCTATTCCAAGGCTTACCTATTCCAAGTTCCTTCCACCACGGTCTCTGTACGTCAGTGGCTGACCAATGAAAAAGCAGCTCGAAGAGCGGAAAGCCCTCGTTGGTTTGAAATAAGTATATTAGCATGACGTCATGGGAATACATACTTTGGAAAATTTTTGGAGAAGATATTCTAAACGTAAAAGTAAGTCATTAATGTACAAATAGTA
>CAKNYM010047694.1:24200-79080 GCA_932195095.1 Andricus curvator
TTTTTTTTTTTAATTAAAAAAGCAAAAACTTGTTTGAAATTTGAACTAATTTGAAAAAATTCATTTTTTTTGGTTGAAGATTAAACTATTTGGTTAAAAAATCGTTATTTTTCGTGGAAAATTGATCGTTTTCAGTTGAAAATATATGTATTTTGTTGAAAATTCCTCCTTTTTTGGTTAAAAATTATTTATTTTTTTTTTGTGAAAAATAATATTTTAGGTGAAAATTAAGTAATCTATTTTTGATTGAAATTGATGATTTTTAATTGAAAAGTCAACTATTAAATTTTTGATTATGAATTTATCTTTTTCAGTAGAAAATTCAACCACTTGGTTAATAGTTGAACTACTTTATTTTTGGTTTCTATTTATATTTTTGATTGAAAATTTTCTATTTTGAATTCTTTTTTTTTAAATTAATTTTTGTAACTGAAAATTTAAAAATTCCATTTGGGGTAGAAAATTGTTTTTTTTTTTTTAGTTAAAAATTCAATATCTTGTTTGAAATTTGAACTAATTTTAAAAAAATTGACTTTTTTGGTTGGATATTAAACTATTTTGTTAAAAATTCGTTATTTTTTGTGGACAATTGAACGTTTTCAGTTGAAATATATGTATTTTGTTGAAAATTCCTCCTGTTTTGGTTGAAAATTATTTTTTTTTTTTGTGAAAAATAATATTTTTTGGGTGAAAATTAAGTAATCTATTTTTAATTGAAAATTGATGCTTTTTAATTGAAAAGTCAACTATTAAATTTTTGATTATGAATTTATCTTTTTCAGTAGAAAATTCCACCACTTGGTTAATAGTTGAACTACTTTATTTTTAGTTTCTATTTCTATTTTTGGTTGAAAATTTTCTATTTTGAATTTAATTTTTTTAAATTAATTTTTGTAACTGAAAATTCAAAAATTCCATTTGGGGTAGAATTTTTTTTTTTTAATTAAAAAAGCAATAACTTGTTAGAAATTTGAACTAATTTGAAAAAAATCATTTTTTTTTTGGTTGAAGATTGGACTACTTTGTTAAAAATTCGTTATTTTTGGTGGAAAATTAATCGTTTTCATTTGAAAAATATATGTATTTTGTTGAAAATTAGTCTTTTTTGGGAAAAAATTGATCCTCTTGATTTAACTATTTTCTTGAAAATTCGTTCTTTTTTTTTGTTGAAAATAATTTTTTTTACTGAAAATTTAACTAGTCCACTATTGGTTGAAAATCTATCGTTTTTTGTTGAAAATTCATCAATTTGGTCAAAACTTTATCTTTTTTAGTTGAAAATTCGTTTTTTTTTGTAGAAAATTCATCTTCTTGATTGAAAATTCATCTTTTTGGGTAAAAATGCACCTGTTTGGTTAAAAATGACTTTTTTTGTTAAAAGATTCATCAGTCCATTTGGGGTGGAAAATTGTTTTTTTTTACTTGAAAATTGAACTACTTGTTTTGAAATTTTTTATCTACTTTTCAAAAATTCATTTTATTGGTTTAAGATTGAATGATTTGGTTTAAAATTTGTTATTTTTGATTGAAAATTGATGATTTTTAAGTAAAAAGTCGACTATTAAATTTTAAATTATGAATTTATCTTTTTGAGTAGAAAATTCAACCACTTGGTTAATAGTTGGTCTACTTTATTTTTGGTTTCTAATTCTATTTTTCGTTGAAAATTTTCTATTTTTAATATGAAAATTGACCTATTAAACATTTTTCATTGAGAATTCATTTTTTTGGTTAAATATTTGAATACTGTGTAGAGACTTGAACTACTTTGTAAAAAATGCACCTTTTGGTTACAAATTCATTTTTTTTTTTTTTGAAAATTCATCATTGTAGTTCAAAATTCTTTTTTTTGGTTGAAAATTTAACTATTTTGTGGATCATTGGATTTTTTTAAATTAATTTTTATAACTGAAAATTCGAAAATTCCATTTTTTTATTTAAAAATTCCATAACTTGATTGAAATTTGAACTAATTTTCAAAAATTCACTTTTTTGGTTGAAGATTGAACTACTTTGTTAAAAATTCGTTATTTTTGGTGGAAAATTAATCGTTTTCAGTTGAAAAATATATGTATTTTTTTGAAAATTAGTCTTTTTTGGTAAAAAAATTGATCTTCTTGATTGAAAATTGAACCAATTGGTTCAATATTGAAGTACTTCGTTGAAAATTAATTTTATTAGTTAAAGAATCATCTTTTTGGTTAAAAATTTTAATATTTTGTTGAAAATTCGTTTTTTGTTGTTGTTGAAAATAAATTTTTCCAACTGTAAAGTTAACTATTCTATTTTCGGTTGAAAATAATCGATTTTAGTTGAAAAATCAATTATTTGATTAAAACTTAAACTAATTTGTTAAAAATTTCTTTCATCTGTTAAAGATTTAACTATTTTCTTGGAAATTCGTTCTTTTTTTGTTGAAAATAATTTTTTTTACTGAAAATTTAACTATTCCATTATTGGTTGAAAATATATCGTTTTTTGTTGAAAATTCAGCAATTTAGTCAAAAATTTTTTTTTTTTTAGTTGAAAATTCCTTTTTTTTTTTTTATAGAAAATGAATCTTCTTGATTGAAAATTCAGCTTTTTGGGTAAAAGTATACCTGTTTGTTTAAAAATGAATTTTTTCGGTTGAAGATTGATAATTTTGGTTGAAAATTCATTTATTTGGGCGAAAATTTAACTATTTTGTTGATCACTCGCTTTTTTTTTCAATTAACTTTTATAACTGAAAATTCAGTTCATTTGGGCCAGAATTTTCTTTTTCAGTTAAAAATTCATTTTATTGGTTGAAGATTGAAAGATTTTGTTTAAAAAAAATTATTTTTGGTAGCAAAATGAGCATTTTTAGTTTAAATTTCATGTGTTTTGTTGAAAATTGGTCTTTTTTATTAAAAAAATATTCTTTTTGATTGAAAATTCAACTACTTGTTTGAATATTGAACTAATTTGTTAAAAATTTATTTTATTAGGTGAAGATTCATCTCTGGTTGAAAATTTTAATATTTTATTGTAAATTTGTTTTTTGTTGTTACTATTGAAAAAAAAATTTCCAATCTTTAATTTAACAATTCTATTTTTGGTTGAAAATTAATCGTTTCTATTTCAAAATTCAATCGTTTGGCTTTAAAATTGAACTGTTTTCTTGAAAATTCGTCTTTATATATGGAAAATTATATAATTTTTATAGAGAATTCGCCTTTTTGTTTTTAAAAATTCAACAGTTTGGTTAAAATTTTTTTTCTCTCTTGACTGAAAAATCTTTCCTGGTTGAAAATTTAACACTTTTTCTGAAAAATCGTCTTTTTAGTTTGAAATTTCTATTATTTTTGTAAAAAATTCAACAATTTAATTTAAATTTTTTCTCTCTGGACTGAAAAATATTTCTTGATTGAGAATTCCACTCTTATGTTGGAAATTCGTCTTTTTTAGTCGACTTTACCTGTCTTTGATTTAAAATAAATTTTTTTTTTGAAGGATGAAATATTACTTTTTTTATGGAAAATTTATCTTTTTTGTTAAATTCGACTCTTTTTTATTTTAAAATAAAAAATTTTTTTTTGTTGAAATATCAGACTAGCAGATTTTTGGTTAAGAATTGATTTGTTTTCATTGAAAATTCAACTACTTGGTTAAAAGTTGAACTTTTTTCTCGACTATTTTATAAAAAATTCGACTATTTTGTACAAAATTTAACAATTTTGTTAAAAATTCGTCTCTTTTGCTTTAAAGTTTAACTATTTGGTTGCAAATGCAAACGTTTGGTCTAAAAATTATTTTTTGTTATTTTTGGAAATTCAACTGTTTTATAGTTGGAAAATCATATTTTTGGTTTTAAAATTCAACTGTTTTCAAAAATATTCGAATTTTTCGCTTGAAAAATCTACTTTTTTGTTGAAAATTCATTTTTTGTAAGAAAATCTTTTTCTGTTGTCAATTAATTTTTTTAAACTAAAAATTCGATTATTTTGTTGAAATTTCATCTTTTTGGTTAAAAATTCAACTAATTGGTTCAACGTTGAACTAGCTAATTAAAAATTAACTTTTTTGCCTGAAGATTTATCTCTTTTGGTTGAAAATTTAACGTATACAATTCCTGAAAATAAAAACAAGAATCCAACGACCAAAGGACAACCACCATAAAATACTCCTACTGTAATTTGAGAAAAAAAAAATATTTCCTAAAAAAAAAGAATTTCCCTTTTGCTTGGACAAAAAATAAAAAAGAGGAAAGAAAAATGAGATATTTAATATTATTTTTGTTTTGTTTTGTGATTTGATAATAATAAAAAAAAAGACGAAAGAAATAAAAAAAGAGAAGGAAGGGGGTTTGGTTGGTTGACTTCTCTTTTTTTTCCTCTTTTTTATTTTTTGTCCAAAGAAAAGGGAAATTCTTTTTTTTTTTTTTCTTAGGATTTTGAAGTTAATTTTAATCTAATTTAAAATTCCGAAATTGAAAATTTAACTATGTTGATGAAAATTCATCTCTTTTGGTAGTAATTTTTGTTTTGTTTTATTTTTTATTGTTTTCGAATGGCGCCATGTGAAGACATAACTTTCTGATAATAAAAGAAGAAAAAAAATTGTTTTAATTTGAATTTTAAGGTTCAATTATGTTAATTTACTTTTTATGGGAGCAGACATTTTCTTTATTACACCACTGGCACTTAGCGACATCCACGTGCCCTTTCCTTTTATGGGAAGCTATTAGGCATGCATTTTGCATGTGAAATGTGCTGAATTTCGCACAAAATATGAATATGAGAACATAAAACTTGTATGTAACAACATTTTCTTGAGCTTAATTAATTTTCGTCCTGGAAAATATTTTATGGTTCATTTCGTCCATCCAGGTCGACATCTATCATTTCCCATAGATGAGGTAAAAATTCTTCTTTTTGAGTTGAAAGGTCAACTGTTTAGTAGAAAATTCGTCTTTGTGGCTTAAAAATAGAAAAAACGGTAAAAATTAAAGTATTTGGTTGAAAATTAACTTTTTTATTAAAAATTCGTATTTTTGGTCGATAATTTAACTATTTGGTTCAAAATTAACTTTTTCGTTGAAAATTCAACTATTTTGATGAAAATTCGTCTTTTTAGGTAAGAAGTTCAACTGTTTCGTGGGAAATTCATCTTTTTGGCTTAAAAATTCAACTATTTGATTGAAAATTAACTTTTTCGTTGAAAATTCATATTTTTTTTGGAAAAATCAATTGTTTGATAAGAAAATTCGTTTTTATTGGTCATAGTTTCAACTATTTGAATAGAAGATTACCTTTTTATTAAAAATTCCTATTTTATGTTTCAAAATTTAACAATATGGTAGAAAATTCAACTATTTGATTGAAAATGAAGTTTTTTGTTTAGAGTTACATTGTTTTGTAAAAAAGTGCATATTTTTTTCTTAACAGTTTAACAGTTTGGTGGAAAATTCAACTACTCGGTTGACGATTAACTTTTTTGTTCAAAATCCATATTTTTTATTATTTATTATTCTTTATTTATATTTTATTCTTTTATTATATTATTATTCACATTTTTTAGTCAACTATTTGGTTGAAAATTAATTTTTGTTGTTGAAAATTCATATTTTTTGGTCGATAATTCAATTATTTTGTTGAAAATGTACTTTCATGTTGAAAATTAAACTTTTTTGATGAAAATTCATATTTTTTGGTCAAAAATTAAACTATTTGTTTGAAAATGAACTTTCTTGTTAAAAATTAATCTTTTTTGATGAAAATTCGTCTTTTTAGGTAAGAAGTTCAACTGTTTTGTAGAAAATTCGTCTTTTTGGCTTGAAAATTTAAAAATTCGGATGGAAAATTCAACTATTTTGTTGAAAATTAACTTTTTTGTTGAAAATTCATATTTTATGGTCGAAAATTCAACTATTTTGTTAAAAATTTAGTTTTTTGTTGAAAATTCATTATTTTTTGGTAGAAAATTAAACTATTTGGTTGAAAATGAACTTTCTTGTTGAAAATTAAACTATTTTGATGAAAATTAACTTTTTTGTTGAAAATTCATATTTTATGGTCGAAAATTCAACTATTTTGTTAAAAATTAACTTTTTTGTTGAAAATTCATATTTTTTTGGTAGAAAATTAAACTATTTGGTTGAAAATTAACTTTTTTGCTGAAAATGCATATTTTGGTACAAAAATTAATTGTTTGATAAAAAGATTCGTTTTTATTGGCTAAACTTTCAACTAATTGTATATAGAAGATTACTTTTTTGTTTTGCAGAAAATGCATCTTTTAGGTTTGAAAATTTAACAATATGGTAGAAAATTCAACTATTTGATTGAAAATGAAGTTTTTTGTTTATAATTAAATTGTTTTGTAAAAAAATTCGTATTTTTTTCTTAACAATTTCACAGTTTGGTGGAAAATTCAACTATTCGGTTCACGATTAACTTTTTTGTGAAAATCCATATTTTGTATTATTTATAATTTTTAATTCATATTTTATTATTTTATTATATTATTATATTATTATTTATATTTGGTTGAAAATTAATTTTCGTTATTGAAAATTCATATTTTTTGGTCGAAAATTAAACTATTTGGTTGAAAATGAACTTTCTTGTTGAAAATTAAACTATTTTGATGAAAATTTCTCTTTTTAGGTAAGAAGTTCAACTGTTTTGTGGAAAATTCATCTTTTTGGCTTAAAAATTTAACAATTCGGCGGAAAATTCAACTATTTGATTGAAAATTAACTCTTTTGTTAAAAATTCATATTTTTGTAGAAAAACAAATTTTTTGTTAAAAAGATTCGTTTTTATTGGTTAAACTTTCAACTATTTGGATAGAAGATTACTTTTTTTTGAAAATTCGTATTTTGGGGTTGAAAATTCAGCTATTTTGTTGAACATTTGTCTTTTTTGGTTAAAAATTCAACTGTTTTGCAGAAAATTCATCTTCTAGGTTTTAAAATTTAACAATATGACAACATAACAATATAACTATTTGATTGAAAATTAAGTTTTTTTTTAGAATTAAATTGTTTGGCAAAAAAAATCGTATTTTTTTCTTAACAATTTAAGTTTGTTGGAAATTCAACTATTCGGTTGACGATTAACTTATTTGTTGAAAATCCATATTTTTTGGTCAAAAATTCAACTATTTGTTTGAAAATTAATTTTTTTGTTGAAAATTCATATTCTTTGGTCGAAAATTCAACTATTTCGTTGAAAATGAACTTCCTTGGTGAAAATTCAACTATTTTCTGAATATTCGTCTTTTCGGATTGAAGGTTCAATTGCTTTCAAAAAAATTGGTCTTTGCAGGTTGAAAATTTAAAAATTTGGTAGAAAATTTAACTCTTTGATTAAAAATGAACTATTTTGTTGAAAATTCAGATTTTTTGGTTGAAAATTCAATTGTTTGATAAAAAATTCGTTTTTATTGGTTGATCTTGCAACTATTTCGTTGGAAGTTTATTTTTTTGTTGAAAATTCATATTTTGTGGTCGAAAATTCAGCTATTTTCTTGAAAATTTTTCTTTTTTGGTTGCAAGTTCAACTATTTTGTAGAAAATTCGTCTTTTTGGCTTAAAAATTTAACAATTCGGTGGAAAATTCAACTATTTTGTTGAAAATTAACTTTTTTGTTGAAAATTCATATTTTTGTAGAAAAATAAATTGTTTGATAAAAAATTTCGTTTTTCTTGGTTAAAGTTTCAACTATTCGGATAGAAGATGACTTTTGTTTGAAAATTCGTATTTTGGGGTTGAAAATTAAACTATTTGGTTGAAAATGAACTTTCTTATTGAAAAATAAACTATTTTGATGAAAATTCGTCTTTTCAGGTAAGAAGTTCAACTGTTTTGTGGAAAATTCATCTTTTTGGCTTAAAAATTTAACAATTCGGCGAAAAATTCAACTATTTGATTGAAAATTAACTTTTTTGTTAAAAATTCATATTTTTGTAGAAAAATAAATTTTTTGATAAAAAAATTCGTTTTTATTGGGTAAACTTTCAACTATTTGGATAGAAGATTACTTTTTTGTTGAAAATTCGAATTTTGGGGTTGAAAATTCAACTATTTGATTGAAAATGAAGCTTTTTGTTTAGAATTAAATTGTTTTGTAAAAAAATCGTATTTTTTTCTGAACAATTTAAGAGTTTGGTGGAAAATTCAACTATTCAGTTGACGATTAACTTTTTTGTAGAAAATCCATATTTTTTGGTCGAAAATTCAACTATTTGGTTGAAAATTAATTTTTGTTGTAGAAAATTCGTCTTTTTGGCTTAAAAATTTAAGAATTTGGTGGAAAATTCAACTATTTTGTTGAAAATGAACTTCCTTGGTGAAAATTCAACTATTTTCTGAATATTCGTCTTTTCGGATGGAAGGTTCAATTGCTTTCAAAAAAATTTTTCTTTGCAGGTTGAAAATTTAAAAATTTGGTAGAAAATTTAACTATTTGATTGAAAATGAACTATTTTCTTGAAAATTCAGATTTTTTTGTTGAAAATTCAATTGTTTGATAAAAAATTTGTTTTTATTTGTTGAGCTTGCAACTATTTCGTTGAAAATTTATTTTTTTGTTGAAAATTCATATTTTGTGGTCGAAAATTCAACTATTTTCTTGAAAATTTTTCTTTTTTGGTTGCAAGTTCAACTGTCTTGTAGAAAATTCATCTTTATGGTTTGAAAATTTAACAGTTTTGTGGAAAATTAAACTATTAGGTTGAAAATGAAGTTGTTTACCTTATAGAATTGAATTTTTTGTCGAAAATTTGTTGTTTTTTGGGGGGTTGAACATTAAACTATTTTTGTTGAAAATTAGTCTTTTTGGTTTGAACATTCAACTTTTTTGTACAAAGTTTTTCTTTTTGACCTGAAAAATCACTAGTTTAATAGAAAATTCAATTGTTATGCGAAAAGTTTTTTTTTTTTAAATTCATCTATTTTGTTTGATGATTAAACCATTTTATTGCAAGTGTATCTGTTGAAAATTCTCTTTTTTGGTATAAAATTAATCTTTTTGTTGAAAATTCAACTTACTTGTTAATAGTTGTACTCCTTTGTTAAAAATTAAATTTATTGGTTAAAGATTGAACTATTTTGTTTAAAACTCAACTAATTGGTTCAAAGTTAACTTTTTATGTTAAAAATTTATATTTTCAGGTTGAAAATTCAACTATTTGTTTAAAAATGAATTTTTTTATAGGAAAGCCATATTCTCTAGTTGAAATTCTCTAATCGAATTTTCTAATTGAAAATTCGTCTTTTTGGGTTGAAAGTTCAACTGTTTTGTAGAACATTAATTTTTTTGGTTGAAAATTGAAATGTTTTGTAGGAATTTTATATTTTCCAGTTGAAAATTCAACTATCTTTTTGAAAATTCGACTTTTTGGGTTGAAAATTCAGCAATTTTTGTTGGAAATTAACTTTTTGAATGAAAATGAACTTTTTTGTTGAAAATTAATATTTTCTTATTGAAAATGTAGCTCTTGCGTTGATAATTCATCTTATTTTTGTATTGAAAATTCCACTTTTTTGTTGAAAATAAACTTTTCTATTTAGAATTTAATTTTTTTTAGAATATTCGTACTTTTCGTTTAAACATTGAACTATTTAAGTCTACAATTATTCACTCAAACTATTATGTTGAAAATTCGTCTTTTTGGATTAAAACTCGATCTAATTTTATTGAAAATTTAACTTTTTGGATGAAAATTGGTCTTTTTTGCTTTGCAAGTTGAACTGTATATTTGAATAGTTTAGTAGAAAATTAAACTATTTGGTTGAAAATAAAGTTTTTTGTTTAAAATTAAATTGTTTTGTAGAAAATTCGTCTTTTTGTCTTAAAAATTTAACAATTTGGTGGAAAATTCAACTATTTGGTTGACAATGAACTTCCTTGCTGAAAATTCAACTATTTTGTGAAAATTCGTCTTTTCAGGTTGAAGGTTCAACTGTTTTCTAGATTCCAGAAAATTCGTTTTTGTGGGTTGAAAATTTAAGAATTTGGTAGAAAATTCAACTATTTGATTCAAAATGCACTATTTTATTGAAAATTTATATTTTCGAGTTCAAAATTCAATTGTTTTGTAAAAAATTCGTATTCTTTGGTTTCAAATACAATTGTATCGTAGAAAATTCTTTTTTTTTGGATTGGACATTTAAGTATTTTTGTTGAAAATTCAACTAATTGGTTGAAAGTTCAATTTTGTGTTGAAAATTCCATTTTTTTAGAAAATTCGTTCTTGCGGGTTGAACATAAAACAATTTAAGTTGAAAATGATTAAATCAAACTATTATGTTTAAAATTCATCTTTTTGGGTTGAAAATTCAATTATTTTGGTTGAAAACTATCTTTTTGGATGAAAAAGAACTTTTTTGTTTAAAATTCCATATTTTCGTATAAAATTCGTTTTTCTGAGTTAAACATAGAACTATTTACATAGTTTAAAAATTATTATGTTGAAAATTCGTCTTTTTGGATTGAAAATTTAAATATTTTGGTTTAAAATGACCTTTTTGTATGAAAATGAATTTTTTTGTTGAAAATTCCATGTTTTTGTAGAAAATAAGTCTTTTGGGTGTAAACGAATTTTGTTGTTGAAAATTCCATATTTTTGTAAAAAATTTGTTCTATTGTCTTGAACATAAAATTATTTATATTGAAACTTATTCAATTGAACTACTATTTTGAGAAATCGTCATTTTGGGTTCAAAATTGAACTATTTGGGTTGAAAATTATCCTTTTTGTTAAAAATAAAACTTTTTGTATAAAATTGTTTTTTTTTTTTGTTTGAACATACAACTATTTTCTTTCAAAATTGAACTATTCGGTTCACATATTTTTGGCTTGAAAATTAACTTTTTTGTTGAAAATTAAATTTTTTGTATAAAATTTGTTCTTTCGGCTCGACAATAAAATTATTTAATTCTAAAATTATCCAATTCATCTATTATGTTGAAAATTTGTCTTTTTGGGTTGAAAATTCAACTTTTGGGTTGAAAATCATCTTTTTTGTTGGAAATTAAATTTTTTGGTATAAAATTCATTTTTTTGGTTCGAAAATTTAACATTTTGGTATAAAATTCATCGGCTTAGTTGAAAATAAACGTTTTTTTTCTAATTAATTTTTTTTCAGAGAATTCTTTCTTTTGGGTTGAACATAAAATTATTTAAATTGAAAATTATTCAATTCAGCTCATATGTTGAAAATTCGTCTTCTTGTGTTGAAAGTTCAACTTTCCTGTAGAAAATTCGCCTTTTTGCCTTGAAAATTTAACAGTTCGGTAGAAAATTCAAGTTGGTTGAAAATTAACTTTTTTTTTTGTTGAAAATTCGATTGCTTTGTAGAAAATTCCTCATTTTGGGTTGAACATAAAACTTTGAGTTGAAAGTTATTCAAAAAACTATTATATTGGAAATTCGTCTTTTTGGGTTGAAAATTTAACTTTTTGGTTGAAAATTTTGTTAGTGTTGAAAATTCAACTGTTTTGTTGAAAATTGGTCTTTTGGCTTGAAAATTCAACAGTTTATTATAAAATTCAACTGTATGTTTAAAAGTAAACTTTTTGGTTGGAAAATTATTTTTTCGGGTTTAAAATTCAATTTTTTTCTGTACCAAAGATGGAATTGTCAAATTTTCAGTTAAAAAAATTAATTTTCAGCAAAAAAAAAATTGTTTCCAACCAGTTGAATTTGATCAAAAATACAAATTTGTAACCAAATACAGGCGTTTTTTACGAAATAGTTTAATTTTCTAATTATAAAGAAATAATTTTAAACATAAAATAGAATATATGCATTTTTCGATGAAAAAATCATTTTTTAAGGGAAAAACTAATTTAAAAAAAATGGTTAAATTTTCAACCAAAAAGGTGAATCTAACCAAATTTAATCTTTAACCAAGTAGTTCAACATTTAAGCAAGGAATTGAATTTTCAACTCGAAGATATGATTTCTCAACAAAAAAGTTAATTTTTTACCAAATAATTAAATTTTCCCAAAAATAGTTTAATTTTTAACAAAATAGTTGAATTTTCAACCAAAAATATGAATTTGCAATCAAAAAAGGTGAATTATAAACCAAAAAAATGAAATAGTCAACTAAAAAATATACTTTTGAACCAAAAATGGAATGGTCAAATTTTCAGTTTAAAAAATTAATTGTCAAAAAAAAACTAATTTCCAACCAGTTGAATTTGGCTGGAAAGACGAATTTTTAACCATATAGTTGAATCCTCAACAAACAAACAAACAAATAATTTTGAACAGTTCGGTAGAAAATTCAAGTTGATTGAAAATTAACTTTTTTTTGTTGAAAATTCGATTGCTTTGTAGAAAATTCCTCATTTTGGGTTAAACATAAATCTTTGAGTTGAAAGTTATTCAAAAAACTATTATATTGGAAATTCGTCTTTTTGGGTTGAAAATTTAACTTTTTGGATGAAAATTTTGTTAATGTTGAAAATTCAACTGTTTTGTTGAAAATTGGTATTTTGGCTTAAAAATGCAATATTTTAGTAGAAAATTTAACTGTATGTTTAAAAGTAAACTTTTTTGTTGAAAAATTATTTTTTCGGGTTTAAAATTCAATTTTTTTTCTGTAGAAAGTTCGTTTTTATTTATTTTTTAATTTTTTTTTCGGCTGAACTCAAATGTCATATTTGATTGAATATTGTTATCAAAGGGAATCTAAAATTGGAATTAAATTTAAAAAAAATTAATCGATCGTGTAACAGAATATTCTGTAATATTCTTTATATAAAATTCTGATCGTTTCATGTGATGGCAATGGTAAAATCAAGTATATTATTTAGCACTTATCTGGGCTTTGAAAATTCAATTTGTCTGGTTCATAATTTACCATTCTTGATTGAATATTTATGTTTTTGGTTAAAAATTCAACTATTTTATTAAAAATGAAACTATTTTTTTGAAAATTAAAATATATGGTAAAAAATTAACTTTTTTGTTGAAAAATTATTTCTTCGAGTTGAAAATTCAATTACTTGCTGAAAAGTTGAACTACTTTGTTAAAAATTAAATTTTGTCAGATTCACCTCTTTGGTTGAAAATGTAACCATTTTTTAAAATTAGTTTTATCCTTAAAAAATAATTTTTTCATCCAAAAATTTGTATTTTTGATAAAATTCAACTGCCAGGAAATAAGTTTTCTCTTTGCTGAAAATTAATTTTTTTAACTGAAAATTTGACAATTCCATTTTTGGTTCAAAAATATTTTTTTTAGTTGTCTTGATTGAAAATTCATATTTTTGGTTGAAAATTCAACTATTTTATTAAAAATTGAACTATTTTTGGGAAAATTTAATTATTTGGTAAAAAATTAACTTTTTTCTTGAAAAATCATATTTTTGGGTTGAAAATTCCACTAATTGGTTGATCTACATTTTCAAAAATTAATTTTTGTTAGATTTACTTCTTTAGTTGAAAATATAAATGTTTGTTTAAATTCGTTTTTGCAGCTAAAAATTAATTTGTTTATCTAGAAATTTAACTATTCAATTTTTTGTTAAAAATTCATTCTTTATAAGTTAAAAATCGAACTATTTGGTAAAAAATGCATGTATTTTGTTGAAAATTCATCTCTTTGGTTATAAAATTAATCTTGTTTGTCGAAAATTCATCTTTTTGGTGAGGATTCAACAATTTCGTTAAAAATCGTCTTTTTTGGTTAAATTTAACTGGTTTAAAAATACTGAAATTAGTTTTTTTTAAATTAATTTTTTTAACTGAAAATTTGGCGATTCCATTTTTCGTTCAAAATATATATTTTTAGTTTAAAATTCAATTTTTTTGGTTTTAAATTCAACTTTTGTGTTAAAAATTAAACTATTTCGTGAAAATTAAACTATTTGGTGAAAAATTATCTTTTTTGTTGAAAAATCATATTTTTGAGTTGAAAATTCAATTCCTTGCTTAAAAGTTGAACAACTTTGTTAAAAATTAATTTTTGTTAGATTCACCTCTTTAATTGAGAATGTAACTTTTTTTTTAATTCGTTTTTAACTATTCTATTTTTTTGTTTAAAATTCATTTTTTATAATTAGAAAATTTAACTATTCGGTAAAAAATGCATGTATTTGGTTAAAAATGAGTCTTTTTGATTAAATTCAACTGGTTGAAAATAGGTTCTTTTTGTGAAAATTAATTTTTTTTAATTGAAAATTTGACTATTCCATTTTTGGTTCAAAAAAATATTTTTTAGTTGAATTTTCAATTTCTTTGGTTTATAATTCACCTTTCTTGATTGAAAAGTGATATTTTTGGTTGGAAATTATACTATTTTATTAAGAATTAAACTATTCTTGGGAAAATTAAATTATTTGGTAAAAAAGTAACTTTTTTTCTTGAAAAATCATATTATTGGGTGGAAAATCCAACTACTTGGTTGATCTTCTTTGTTAAAAATTAATTTTTGTTAGATTCACCTCTTTGGTTGAAATGTTACTTTTTTTTAAATTCCTTTTTTTTCGTTAAATATTAATTTTTGTATCGTAAAATTTAAATATTCCATGTTTGGTTAAAAATTCATTCTTTGTAAGTTGAAAATTTAACTATTTGGTAAAGAATGCATGTATCCTATCTTTGAAAGTTGGTATTCGTCGTTTAGTTACCGTTACCGTTACTTAGTTAACCATAAGGCGATCTCATCGACGATGGGCGATCTGTGTTTATTTGAACTCGAGATGTTTGTTTTCATAAGAAGGTTATTGGAAGTATTAGCATTTATACTTCGGTATATATACGATTCCTTTCACGCATTTTTTAAAAATAAGGCTTTTAATTAACATTTGAAATATTTTATTCGTATTTTGATAGATTCATTTTCGATTTAACGTTTTAGTCATAGTTCATTTATATTTCAAAATGTTTGAAACTTTCGAAATTTTGAGTACCATTTATTTTTTAATTGTGTTTGGATTTTTTATAATAAATTTTGTTAATTTTTTATTTAAAAACCAACTTTACATTTTTGTTTAACTTTTCAGAAGGAACTTAGCCTTTTTCAATGAATAGGATAAATTAGTTTAGGGTATCAAGAAAGAATGTATTTTCAATAATTCGTTTCTACGATAGCTTGAAAATATATAATAATTATTAATTATTTCAACAATTTTCATAAACATATTTAGAGTTTGGCTATTTTTCAAGGAACAGGTACAGTTTGTTTACAAAGTCAACTACGAATGTCTTTCTGATGAAACTTTTGTATGTTGCTTCGTAAATTTACAATAATTATTAATAATTGAAACAATTTGCATAAACAAAGAGTTTGTCTATTTTTCAACGAATAGGCTAAATTTCTTTTACAGAATTCACTAAGAATATCCTTCCGATGACTCTTTTCTATGAAGCTTTGCAAACTTACAAGAATTATCAATTATTTCAACAAATTAAGAGTTTGGCCACTTTCCATCGAATAAGCCCAATTTGTTCACGGAATCGTCAATAATGTATTGCCAATAACTCTTTTCTACGATACTTTGCACAGTTACAATAATTATTAATTATTTAAACAGTCTTCATAAACATATTCAGAGTTTGGGTATTTTTCAAGGAATAGGCACAATTTGTTTACGGAGTCAACTAAGAATATCTTTCCGATAACTCTTTTCTATGTTGCTTTATAAATTTACAAGAATTATTAATTATTTAAACAATTTTGATTAAAAAATTAACAGTGTGGCTATTTCTCAACGAATATGCTCAATTTTTTACAGAATTAAGTAAGAATATCTTTTAGATTATTTTTTTCTATAATGATTTGCAAATTTTCAAGAATTATTAATTATTTAAGGAATTTTCATGAACAAATTAAGAGCCCGGTCATTTTTCAACGAATAGGATCAATTAGTTTAGGGAATCAAGAAAGAATGTATTCCTAATAAATCTTTTCTACGATACTTTGCAAATATACAATAATTATTAATTATTTTAACAATTTTTTTTAAAATATTCAAAGTTTGTCTATTTTTCAAGGAATAGGCAGAATTTTTTTACGGAGTCAACTAGGAATGTCTTTTCGATGACTATTTTATATGCTGCTTTGTAAATTTACAAGAATTATTATTTGTAATATCATTATTTTTAACGAATTGGCTCAATTGGTTTACAGAACCAAACAGAATGTATTAAAAATAAGTCTTTCCTATGTCACTTTGCAAATTTACAATAATTGTTAATTATTTTAACAATTTTCATACACATATTCAGAGTTCGGCTGATTTTCTACAAATAGGCTCACTTTGTTTACGAATTCAACTAAGAATATCTTTTCGATGACTGTTATCTATGTTGCTTTCTAAACTTACAATAATTTTTAATTATTTAAATAATTTTAATTTAAAAACTGAGAGTTTGGCTATTTTTTAACGAATAGGCTCCATTTTTTATAGAATTAACTAAGAATATCTTTCCAGTGACTTTTTGCTATAATACTCTGCAAATTTCAAAGAATGAATAATTATTTAAACAATTTTGATAAACAAATCAAGAGTTTGGCTATTTTTTAAAGAATAGGCTCAATTTGTTTACGGACTCAATAAAGAATGTTTTTCAAATACCTCTTTCCTATGATACTTTGAAAATTTACAATAATTATTAATTATTTAAACAATTTTCATGAAAACATTCAGAACAATTTGTTTGCGAAGTCAACTAAGATTATCTTTCCGGTGACTCTTTACTATGTTTTGTAAATTTACAAGAATTATTAATTATTTAAACAATTTCGATTACAAAATTTAGAGTCTGGCTATTTTTCAACGAATAGGCTCAATTTTTTACAGAATTATTTATTCTGCATCGTGAGATGGTATCCATGCGAAGCCGTGTAAAAATCAAAATTATTTAAGTAAAAATTAATTTCATGGTATTTTATTCAAATTCATTTCCAAATAAAATAAATACATGTAAATAAATTGGTCGCGCGCGGAGCGCGCGTATGAGGCTCTAGTTTTGTTGAAAATTCGTCTTTTTTGGTTAAATTGGACTAGTTGGAAATTATTTTTTTTTGCTAAAATTTAATTTTTTTTAACTGAAAATTTGACAATTCCATTTTTGGTACAAAAAATAAATTTTTTAGTTGAAGATTCAAATTGTTTGGTTTAAAATTCACCTTTCTTGATTGAAAATTCATATTTTTCATTGAAAACTCCTTTGTTAAAAATTAAGTTTTCTTACATTTACCTCTCTGGTTAAAAATAACTTTTTTTTTGTACTTCTTTTTTTCTCGAAAATTTATCTTTTTGTTTAAGGAATCAACTATATTGATAAAAATTAATTTTTTTCGTTTAATTCAACTCGTTGAAAATTCGTCTTTTGGTAGAAAAATTATTTTTTATGGTAGAACAGTCATCTTTCTTAGTTGAAAATGAACTTTTTTGTTAAAAATTAAACTGTCTTCTATAAAAACTGGGTGTTTTTGGCTTGAAATTTTTTTTTGGCTCCTCATAAAAAATAAATTCGTTTTTAAGGTAAAAATACAAAAGCGGCGATGAAAAACATTCAACCAAGTGAAAAAATATTTGCAAATTGCAATCTACTTTAGTTCAATGAAACCCTAACATGTTTCATAGGTTTCGCTTTTTAGTAATTGATTTCTCGAATATTCAGATTATTCTTTATATAAAATTCGGATCGCTTCATGTGATGGCAATGGTAAAATCAAGTATATTATTTAGCACTTATCTGGGCTTTTGATTTAAATAGGATTAATTGTACTAAATATCGGTATTCCACAGTGCAAATTGAAACGAATCGATTTCAAATATAGGTTCATTCAGAATTTCAAACTGATCGATGTTGGAAATCATGAGCCGCTTTCAATGTAAATTTATTTCGTGGTTTATAGAAGTAGCATTCGAGAAATCAATTACTAAAAAGCGAAACCAATGAAACGTGTTAGGGTTTCATTGAACTAAAGTAGATTGCAAATTGCAAATATTTATTCACTTGATTGAATGTTTTTCATCTCCGCTTTTGTGTTTTTACCTTGAAAACGAATTTATTTTTTATGAGGGGACAAACAAAAAATTTCAAGCCAAAAACATCAATTTTTTGTAGAAGACAGTTTAATTTTTTACAAAAAAGTTCATTTTCAACTATGAAAGATGACTCTTCTACCATAAATGATTATTTTTTTAGCAAAAGACGAAACAAATTAATTTTTATCAAAATATTTGAATCCTTAACCAAATGAATAAATTTTCAATCAAGAAAGGTGAATTTTAAACCAAACAATTTGAATCTTCAACTAAAAAATTTATTTTTTGAACCAAAAATGAAATTGTCAAATTTTCAGTTAAAAAAAATTAATTTTCAGCAAAAAAACTAATTTCAAACTAGTCGAATTTAACCAAAAAAGACGAATTTTTTAAAAAAAGTTACATTTCAACCAAAGAGGTGAATCTAACAAAAATTAATTGTTAACAAAGAAAATCAACCAAGTAGTTGAATTTTCTACCCAATAATTTTTCAAGAAAGAAAGTTAATTTTTTTACCAAATAATTCAATTTTCCCAAGAATAGTTTAATTTTCAACAAAATAGTATATTTTTCAACAACAAAATATGAATTTTCAATCAAGAAAGGTGAATTATAAACCAAACAAATTGAAAATTCAACTAAAAAATATATTTTTGAACCCAAAATGGAATAGTCAAATTTTCAGTTAAAAAAATTAATTTTCAGCAAAAAGAACTTATTTCCAACCAGTAAAATAGTTAAATTTTCTAATTATAAAGAAAGAATTTTAAACAACAAAACAGAATAGTTCAAAGGGGATAAAAAAATTCATTTTCAAGGAAAACAACGAATTTTCAAAAAAAAGTTACATCCTCAATCAAAGAGGTGAATCTAACAAAAAGTTAATTTTTAACAAAGTAGTTTAACTTTTAAGCAAGAAATTGAATTTTCAACTCAAAAATATGATTCTTCAACAAAAAAGATAATTTTTTAACAATTAGTTTAATTTTCACGAAATAGTTTAATTTTTAACACAAAAGTTGAATTTAAAACCTAAAATATGAATTTTTAATTAAGAAAGGTGAATTTTAAACCAAAAATATTGAATTTTCAGCTAAAAAATATATTTTTTTGAACCAAAAATAGAATCGTCAAATTTTCAGTTCAAAAAATTAATTTTCCAAAAAACTAATTTCAGTAATTTTAACCAGTTAAATTTAACCAAAAAAGACGAATTTTTAGCCAAATTGTTGAATCCTCACCAAAAAGATGAATTTTCAACAAAATACATGCATTATTTTTTACCAAATAGTTAAATTTTCAACTTCTAAAGAATGAATTTTTAACAAAAAATTTAATAGTTAAATTTTTAGATAAATTAATTAATTTTTAGCTGCAAAAACAAATTTAAGCAAACAGTTATATTTTCAACTAAGTATTGTGAATCTAACAAAAATTAATGTTTAAAAATTTAGATCAACCAATTAGTGGAATTTTCAACCTAAAAATATGATTTTTCAAGACAAATTTAATTTTTTACCAAATAATTAAATTTTCCAAAAAATAGTTTAATTTTTAACAAAATAGTGTAAATTTCAACCAAAAATAGGAATTTCCAATCAAAAAAGGTGAATTATAAACCAAAGAAATTTAATATTCAACTAACAAACATACTTTTGAACCAAAAATGGAACTGTCAAATTTTCAGTTGAAAAAAATTAATTTTCAGCGAAAAAAAAATTATTCCCAGCCAGTTGAATTTGATCAAAAATACAAATTTTTAACCAAATACAGGCATTTTTTACGAAATAGTTTAATTTTCTAATCGTAAAGAATTAATTTTAAACATAAAATAGAATAGATGCATTTTTGGATGAAAAAATTATTTTTTAGGGAAAAAACTAATTTAAAAAAAATTTTCACATTTTTAACAAAGTAGTTAACCTTTTGAGCAATTAATAGAATTTTCAACTCGAAGATATGATTTTTCAATAAAAAAGTTAATTTTTTACCATATAGTTTAATTTTCAAAAAAATAGTTTAAGTTTTAATAAAATAGTTGAATTTTCAACCAAAAACATAAATATTCCATCAAGAAAGGTGAATTTTAAACATGACAAATTTAATTTTCAATTTAAAAAAATATTTTTCAACCAAAAATGGAATCGAAAAATTTTCACTTTAATAAATTAATTGTCAACAATAAAAAGCTAATTTCCAAACATTTGAAGCTGCAAAAAACGAATTTTTATCCATATAGTTGAATCCTCAACAAAAAAAAATAATTTTGAACAAAAAATATTTATTTTCTTACAAAAAAAAAACGTATTTTAAAAGATTTAAAATCCTTTAGGAAATTTAGAAAGTACAAAATATTTCAAGAGGTTTGAAGGGTGTTTATCAGATTTTATGGGATTTCAGAATTTAATTTTCAACAAAAAAGTTCATTTTCAAGCCAAAAAGATGTCTGTTTTACCATAAAAGATGCCTTTTTTGACACAAAAGATGATTTTTCTGCCTTAACCAAAAAGATGAATTTTCGACAAAAAGTACGAATTATAAAAAAAAGTTATATTTTCAACCAAAGAGGTGAATCTAACAAAACTCAATTTTTAACAAAGTAGTTATTTTTTTACAAAATAAGATTTTAAGGGATTTGATCAGTTTTGGGGGATTCATAGAATTAAAAAAAAATTATAAGATTTTAAGGGATTTCTATGGACTTTAAGGGATTTTACTTGATCATTTTATAATTTAAATAGTTATTAATTATTTATATTCATTCATACGAATTTCAGATCAGTGATATTACTAAAAATTTCTGAAAAGATGGCAACAGTTTGTTTTTTCCGTTTTCAATGAGCAGGTAAAAGCTAATTAAAGAAAGTTGTAAAGTAGAAAGTTGAAAACGGATTAAGGGTTCTGCAGTCCTTCGATTCTGCAATCGAACTCCAGATTTTTTCAATAGGTTTAATTAAGAAGTGAAGAAGAGAGGTCTTTAGGAAAAGTTTTTATCAGCATTCAAAAAGTTATTTTAATAATAATTTTAATTAAAAAGCATTTTTCCTTGCCGAAAGAGAGTAATTTTTTATTTTTGCAAAAAATTGAATATTAGTTTTTTAATTGCTATGCAAAGGCGCTTTTTAAACCCCATGCAATTTGAACCTCCAAATTCACTGTAGATTTTCTCGGAATTAGATAACTCTTTTACATCAAATTTTATTTACTCTTATTCAGAAATTTAATATCTCAAAAGCATAATTTCGTTTTATATTTACACTGAAATTTGAATTTTTCATCGCAATCCGCAGTCAAGCCTGGTCAAATTTCAGTTTACTGTCACTGTCACTTGGACTTTCGTTTTATCTGTAGATAGTGAGTTACACTGAAAATCAAAAAAAATTTTTATCGCAATCTGCAGTCAAGCCTGGTCCAATTTTAGGCTACTGTCACTACCTCAGCTCGGAAGTGGACTTTTTTTTATCTTTAGATAGTGAGTTGCACTGAAAATTAAAATTTTTGTTCATCGCAATCCGCAGTCAAGCCTGGTTTAATTTTAGGCTACTGTCACTTTGAGATTGTCCATGTCCACGTTTATTTCCTCGAACCTTAGTTTAACTTTTCTAATAAAACTATTTTTGTCTTGATTCGGCACTACTCCAGCGCGGGAGTGGACTTTTGTTTTATCTGTAAATAGTGATGTTCACTAAAAATTAAATTTTTTTCACGATCCGCAGTCAACCCTGGTCAAATTTTAGTTTGCTGTCACTTTGAGATTGTCAACGCCCACATCCATTTCCTCCACCCTTGATTTAACTTTTTTTAATCCACCTTCTTTGTCTTAATTCAGCACTACTTCAGCTCGGGAGTGGACTTTTGTTTTATCTTTAAACAGTAATTTACTCTGAAAATTGAATTTTGTATCGCAATCCGCAGTCAAGCCTGTTAGAATTTTAGGTTTCTGTCACTTTGAGATTGTCAAAGTTTATTTATTTTCTCGAACCTTGATTTAACATATTTTAATCAAACTATTTTTGTCTTAATTCAGCACTACTTCAGCTCGGGAGTGGACTTTTGGTTTATCTTTAAATAGTGACTTACGCTTAAAATTGAATTTTTATCGCAATCCGCATTAAAGCCTGGTCCAATTTCAGGTTTCTGTCACTTTGAGATTGTCAACGTTTATTTATTTCCTCGAACCGTGATTTAACTTTTTTTGATCAAACTATTTTTTTCTTAGTTCAGTACTACTTCAGCTCGGGAGTGGACTTTTGTTTTTTCTTTAAATAGTGACTTACACTGAAAATTGAATTTTTATCGCAATCCGCTTTAAAGCCTGGTCCAATTTTAGGTTTCTGTCACTTTGAGGTTGTCAACGTTTATTTATTTCCTCGAACCGTGATTTAACCTTTTTTGATTAAACTATTCTTTTCTTAGTTCAGCACTACTTCAGCTCGGGAGTGGAGTTTTGTTTTTTCTTTAAATAGTGACTTACACTGAAAATTGAATTTTTATCGCAATCCGCAGTCAAGCTTGGTCAAATCTTAGTTTACTGTCACTTTGAGATTTTCAATGTCCACATCCATTTTCTCAAACCTTCATTTAACTTTTTGTAATCAAACTATTTTTGCCTTAATTCATCACTACCTCAGTTCGGGATTGGACTTTTGTTTCATCTTTAGATAGTCAGTTACACTGAAAATTAAATTTTTTATCGCAATCCGCAGTCAAGCCTGGTCCAATTTTAGGCTACTGTCACTTTGAGATTGTACATGTACACGTTTATTTCCTCGAACCTTGGTTAAACTTTTTTAATCATACTATTTTTGTCTTAATTGAGCACTACTTCAGCGCGGGAATGGATTTTTGTTTTATCTTTAAATAGTGATGTACACTAAAAATTGAATTTTGTATCGCGATCCGCAGTCAAGCCTGGTCAAATTTTCGTTTACTGTTACTTTAAGATTGTTTACGCCCACATCCATTTCCTCGAAACTTGATTTAACTTTTATTAATCCAGCTTTTTTGTCTTAATTTAGCACTACTTCAGCTGGCGTGTGGACTCTTGTTTTTCCTTTAAATAGTGACTTACCATACACTGAAAATTGAATTTTTATCGCAATCCGCATTAAAGCCTGGTCCATTCACCTTTTTGGACAAAAATTCGATACAGTTGGGTTGAAAATTCCTCTTTTATGGTAGAAAAGTAATTTTTTGGTTCAAAATTCATCTTTCGTGTTTGAAAATAACCTTTTTTGTTGAAAACTTGAGTGGCTTCTAAAAAAATCGTCTTTTTGGCATGAAAATTGAAGTAGTTGGTTAAAAATTAATCTATTTTGTTGAAAATTTGTTTTTTTTTAAAACGATCGATTTATTGAAAATTCAACTATTTGGTTGAAAATAAAACTGTTTTTTAATGGGGTTCAATCTTTATTATTTTAAACTTCGTCAATTTGTTTGAAAACTTAATTATTTTGTTCAAAAGTCATCTTTTTTTTTTTTCAAAAATTCAACTGATTTGTTGAGCATTCGCCTTTTTGGAAAGAAAATTCTTTTTTCTTGAAAATTCAATTATTTAGTTAAAAATTTAACTATTTCATTGAAAATTCATCTTTTTTCTTTGACAATTCATTTATTTTAGTTGCAAGTTCAACTTCTTGGTTGAAAATTACCTTTTTTTTCGAAAATTTAATTAACTTAAAAAAATGGTCTTTTTACTTAAAAATTGAATTATTTTCTTGAAAATTCGTCTCTTTTGATTGCACGTTCAACTATTTGGTTTAAAATTGTTATTTCTTTTTAATTTAACTATTTAGTTAAGAAATTATCTATTTTGTTAAAACTTCGTCTCTTTTGATTGCAAGTTCAGTCACTTAGTTGAAAATTATTATTTTTTCAACTATTTATTTAAAAATTTATCTTGCTTCTTTGAAAAGTCATCTTTTTTGGTTGTAAATTCAACTTTCTTAGTTAAAAATTAATTTTTTTGTTGGATTTTCAATTGTTTTTCTCAAAAATTCGTGTTTTTGCTTGAAAATTCAACTATTTATTTAAAAATTCAGCTATTTAGTTAAAAATTCAATTATTTCGTTAAAAATTCTTTTCTTCTTTTTAATTGCAAGCTCAACTATTTGTTTGAAAGTTATTTCTTAGTTTAATTCAACTATTTGGTTGAAAATTATTTTTTATTTTAATTCAACTATTTGGCTGAAAATTCATCCTCCTTCTTTAAAAACTTATCTTTTTTGCTTGCAAATTCAAATTTCTTGGTTAAAAATTAAATTTGTTGTTAATAATTCAATTGTCTTATAAAAATTAGTTTTTCTTTGCTTGAAAATACAACTATTTTGTTGAAAATTCATTTCTTTTGATTGCAAGTTAAACTATTTGGTTGAAAATTATTTTTTATTTTAATTCAACTATTTGGTTGAATTTAAAAAAAGTTTAACTATTTAGTTCAAAATTCACCTTTTTTCTTTGAAGAGTCATCTTTTTCGGTTGCAAATTCAACTTTCTTGGTTGAAAATCAATTTTTTTGTATGGAAATTCAATTGGTTTCTAAAAAATTCATCTTTTTGCTGGAAAATTCTACTATTAAGTTGAAAATTCAACTATTTTCTTAAAAATTAATTAATTAATTAAATGATAATGAATAATAATAATAATTAATTCATTAACTATTCTGTTGACAATTCCACATTTTTGTTAAAAATTCATCTCTTTTGATTGCAAGCTCAACTTTTAGATTGAAAGTTATTTTTTAGTTAAACTCAACTATTTGGTTCAAAATTAAGTTTTTATTTCATTTCAACTATTTAGTTAAAAATTCGTCTTTCTTCTTCGGAAAATTATCTTTTTTGGTTGAAAATTCAACTTTTTAGGTTAAAATTGAGCTTTTTTTAGAAAATTCAATTGTCTTCCAAAAGATTTGTCTTTTTCATTGAAAATTTAACTATTTAGTTAAGAAATTATCTATTTTCTTAAAACAAAACTATTTATTTAAAAATGTATCTTGCTTCTTTGAAAAGTCATCTTTTTTGGTTGCAAATTTTTGTCTCAAAAATTCGTGTTTTCGCTTGAAAATTCAACTATTTATTTAAAAATTCAACTATTTAGTTAAAAATTCAACTAATTAGTTAAAAATTCAATTATTTTGTTAAAAATTCACCTCTTCTAATTGCAAGCTCAACTATTTGTTTGAATGTTATTTTTTAGTTTAATTCAACTATTTGGTTGAAAAATACTTTTTATTTTAATTGAACTATTTGGCTGAAAATTCATCTTCCTTCTTTAAAAAGTTATCTTTTTTGATTGCAAATTCAAATTTCTTGGCTAAAAATTAAATTTGTTGTTAATAATTCAATTGTCTTATAAAAATTTGTTTTTTTTTTTTGCTTAAAAATACAACTATTTTGTTGAAAATTCATTTCTTTTGATTGCAAGTTAAACTATTTGGTTGAAAATTATTTTTTATTTTAATTCAACTATTTGGTTGAATTTAAAAAAAGTTTAACTATTTAGTTCAAAATTCACCTTTTTTCTTTGAAGAGTCATCTTTTTCGGTTGCAAATTCAACTTTCTTGGTTATAAATAAATTTTTTTGCTGGAAAATTCAACTATTTAGTTAAAAAATCAACTATTTTGTTAAAAATTCAAATATTCTGTTAACAATTCCACATTTTTGTTAAAAATTCAACTATTTAGTTCAAAAATTATTTTTTTTATTTCAATTCAACTACCTGGTTGCAAATTCAACTTTCTTTGTTACAAATTAACTTTTTGTTGAAAATTTAATTCTCTTTTAAAGAATTGGTCTTTTTGCTTAAAAATTCAACTATTTAGTAAAAAATTTAACTATTTTGTTTGAAATTCATCTCTTTTGATTGCAAGTTAAACTATTTGGTTGAATTTTTTAATTCAACTGTTCTGTCTAAAATTTATCTTTTTTCGTTAAAAATGAGCATATTTGTTAAAAATTCAACTTTTTCAGGCTAATAATTTATCTTTTAAAAAATTTGTTTTTTTTTTACTTGATAATTCAACTATTTTGTTAATGTTTAATCTTTTTTGTTTAAAAGTTCGATTGTTTGGTTGAAATTTCATCTTTGTAGGTTAAAAATTGAACTATTAATTAATTAATTAATTATTTTGTTAAAAATTCGCCTCTTTTGCTTGAAAGTTTTAAACTCTTTGTTTATAGAGGCAACTGTTTGGTTTAAATTTATTTATTTTTTAAATTTAACTATTTTATTGAAAATTAATCTTTCGAGTTTAAGAATCAACTATTTTATAAACCATTCTTCTTTTTAACTTAAAAATTCGACTCTTTTTTTCAAAATTCGTCTCTGGACTAAAAATTTGTCTCTTTTTTCTGAAAATGGAATATATTTCGACTTGAAATTTTAGGAACTCAAATTATTTCATATTGCATTCAATGTTGTAGGCTGTGAACTCTGAATGATTAAAAAATAAATAATTTCGTATTCAAATTATACAGGCTCAAATTTCAATTTAAATTGTTGAGTAATTTCAATTTAAAAATGTTCCAAATGAATATTCTTGAAGTTCAAAATAAATTATAGACTTCTCTTATTTAAAAATAATCCAGGTCGACAAGTTTGACAATTCACAAATAAACATTTCGTACCCAGATTCAGAATCCTTCAAGCTGAATTACTTTTATTCAACAAATTATTTTAAGTTAACAGTGTATTTTGATTATGCAAGGAATATTTGAAAGTCAAGTAGAATTATGCGCTCAATATATTCCTTAACAAACAAAGTAATTATTTCAGTTATTTACGGTTCTGCTGAACCCAAATGCAGAATCCAGATTCAGAAACGAATTCGGAACCCAAGTGCAGGATCTGAATTCAGAATTCAAACGCAGAATCCAAATTCAGTGCCCCAATTCAGTGCCCAAATTCAGTATCCAAATTCAGTGCCCAAATTCAGTACCCAAATTCACACCTGGACTTTTTTCGAAATTCCATGCGACTAATGCGACTTTTTTCAGTCTTTTAGTCGATCCAAGCCCTGTAAGATATAAAGAGAGTAAAGCAGGTTTTTTATAGACTTTTTAAAATTTGATTCGAGCGAGACGAGTAACAAAGAGCCAGATTGTAATAGGGCAATCAAGATAATCATTTAGAGGACGCGACTCTCGTTTCATGAAAAAGGGTCGATCAAGACCAATCGAAGTCAACCCCTCGATAATCGAGGTCTTTTTCAGTCTCCTTGAATTTTGGAATTTTATACTGAATGGGTATTCACTTACATTTTCTATGGGTGACTTCTACACGGAAAACTGCCAAGTTTATTTAACAGTGTATAAAAAGTTAGCTTTACTTGAATAGATAACAATCGGCAATCCATGCAAGTTAAGGAAAGTATCGTTTTTAATTGGATATACCCTTAAGGAAACTGGGAAAGTTTTTTTTCGTAAAAAAAACACTCCAGCAATATTGATTTTTTTTTATTGAAGTGGAAACCAGTGAAATGATTAAATTAAAAGTAACGTTCTCTGCTAATTAGTTCAGATTTTCACCTTCCAATAGTTTTAGACATTTTCATTGATTAATTTTTTTTTAATACAATTAAAAGTATCTGGAATTGAATTTGAACTGAAACGTTCAAAATTATTTAAAAATGGATGAATAATTAATTAATTAATAGTGTGCTGAAAAGTTGCTAATGTTATTACAAAAATCTCTAATGACTTTTTGAAATTAAAAATAGTTCTACTATATGGCAATGATGTCATCCATTTTTAATTTTGAAAATTTAAAGAAATGTCCCTATGGATTCCAAAATTATCTTATTTTTTATGTACAACTTTTGGCATTAAATGTTAATAAAAAATGTATTGAAAAAAATAAAACTGCAAGCAGTTCTATTTATTTCAGTAAAATTAAAGTGAATTTTGAACAATTAAAGGGAATTCAAGAAACTTTAATTAAATTCGTAAGAATTTGAGTGAATCAAATACAAATTGAGTAGAATTAAGTGAATTAGTTGAATGTAAGCGAATTCCAAAGAATTGAGAGAGAATTGAAAAAACATTTTGAGAATCCCCAAGAATTAAAAAAAATTAAAAAGAATTCAGGATGAAATAAATATAAATTCAGACTCAATTCCAAGTAGATTAAAAAATAAATAAATATTCCATTAATTGCATAAAATTCAAGTGAATTTAGAAGAATTCAAAAATCAAAAAAATTATTTTAATTTCAGTAAAATTGAAGTGAATTTTGAATAATTCAAGGGAACCCAAAAACTTTTATGAAATTCGTAAGAGTATTGAGTGAATTGAAAAAGTTTTAAAAATCAAAAAGTTTCAATCGAATTGAATAAAATGGGAGTGAAAAAATGCAGGCGAAATCCAACAGAATTTAAGTAAATTAATTTTTTTTTTTAACCAAATAATTAAATAAAGTGGAATTAAGACTAGAGGAATTTAAGGGAAATGAGAAGAATTCGATTAAATTGATAAAAGTTCAAGAAAATTGTAAATAATTTTAAAATATTTTGAAAATTTATTGAATTTATTGAAAGAATGATTTTAGACAAATTCAAGGGAATTCAAAAGAATTTGATGAAATATCTTAGAATTAAAAGTGAGTTTCAAAGACTTCAGGTTGAATTAATTTTTTTTTTTAATCTATTGAATTGAGTAGAATTAAGTGAATGAAGAAGAATTTAAGTGAATTCAAAAGAATTTAGGGAGAATTAAAATTTTGAAAATCCAATTTTTTTTTAAATTCCATTAAATTCAGATTTAAGAGTGAATAGAATTAGTTTTAAATTCAAAAGAATTCAAGTAAACTGACAAAATCCAAAAAATTTGATTGATTTAAGTAAAATTGAAGTGAATTTTAAATAATTCAAGGGAATTCAAAAAGCTTTAATGAAATTCGGAAGATTTTGAGTGAATTGAATACAATTTTAAAAATCAAAAATTTTCCATCGAATTGAATAAAATGGGATCGAAAAAAATTCAGAGCGAATCCAACAGAATTTCAGTATATTGAAAAAAATGTTAAATAATAAATTAAATAAAGTTGGATTGAATTTAGAGGAATTTAAGAAAAGTGAGAAGAATTCGATGAAATTAATAAAACTTCAAGCAAATTGAAAATAATAAAAAAAGTTGATTGAAATTATTGAAGGAATAAATTTAGACAAATTCAAGGGAATTCAAAAGAACTTGATGAAATATTTTAGAATCAAATATCAGTCTAAACGACCTCAGGATGAATTTAAAAAAATTAATCTCATTAATTGAGTAGAATTAAGTGAATGTAGAAGAATATAAGTGGATTCAAAAGAATTTATGGAGAATTGAAAATTTTGTTCTAGAATTCCTAAGAATTAAAAAGAATTCAGGATGAATAATTAGAATTCAGAGTGAATTACAAATAAGTTGAAGAAAAAATCAAAATATTCGATTCATTGCAGTAAAATTGAAGTGAATTTAGAAGAATTCAGGGGAACTCAAAAGAATTCAATCAAATTCATACGAATTCCAGATGAATGAAAGCTTTAGAAGTAAATAGAATTAGTGTTAAATTCAAAAAAATTCAAATAAATTGACAAAAAAAAATATTCTATTGATTTCAGTAAAGTTAAAGTGAATTAAAAAAAATTGAGGGAATTCAAGAAACTTTGATGAAATTTGTGACAATTTGAGTGAACTGAATACAATTTTATAAATCAAAAAGTTTCCAACGAATTGAATAAAATGGGATTGACAAAGATTCAGGCCAAATCCAAGAGAATATAAGTAAATTAAAGTATTTTTGTAAACCAATGAATTAAATAAATTTTAATTAACTTTAGAGGAATTTAAGGGAAATTAAAAGAATTCGCTGAAATTGATAGAAATTCAGGAAAATTGAATTAAGTGAATGCAGAAGAATTTAAGTAAATTAAAAAGAAGTTAGGGAGAATTGAAAAAATTCGAGTATCCCAAGAATTCAAAAGAATTCAAAAGAATTCATGATGAATTAAATAGAATTCAAATGAATTCACAAAAATAAAAATAAATCTATTGATAGATTCTTCTTAGTTGAAAAATTGAAGTGAATTTAAAAGAATTCAAAGGAATTCAAGAGACTTTGATGAAATTCATAAGAATTTGAGTGAATAAAACAAATTTTTAAAAATGAAAAAAATTCTATCACATAGAATATAATGGCACTGGACTGAATTCAGGTCGAATTCAACAGAATTTAACTGAATTAAAAAAAGAATCAAAAAATAAAAGCAATGAATTAAATAAACTTTGAGTGGTTTTAGAGAAATTCAAGATAAATGAGAAGCATTCATTGAAATTCATAAAAATTTCAGAGAATTGAAAACAATTTTAAAATGTTTTTAAAAATGATTGAATTCATTAAATGTGGAGTAAATTTAGAAAAATTCGAGGGAATTCAAAGGAATTTTATGAAATGCTTAAGAATTTAAGGGGAATTTGAAAGACTTCAAGGTGAATGAAAAAAAAAATCCATTAAATTGAGTGGAATTATGTAAATTTAGAATAATTCAAGTGAACTTAAAACAAATTTAGGGAGAATTAAAAAAAATTGCGAGAATTTTTAGAATTAAAAAAAAATAAAAGAATTCAGGATAAATTAATAAGAATTCAGGATGAATTCCAAATGAATTCAAACGAATTGAAAAAAAGTTCAAAGTATTCCATTGATTTCAGTGAAATTGGAGTGCATTTAGAAAAAATCAAGGAAATTCAAGAGAATTCGATAAAATTCATAACAATTCAAGCAAAATGAAAATCCAAAAAAGATTCATTGAATTCAGTGGATTTCAATGGAATTCGAAAGAATTCGATGCGAATTTAAAATAATTAAAAAAAAATCATATCGCCTAATATATTCTTCGATCGAAATAAAATTTCGTTGAATCAAAGAAAAATATTAATTGCCTCAGTCAAAGAAAAGTTTCTTTGATTCAAAGAAATTCCATTTGTTGAAAGAATTTTTTTTTATTCCAATAAAAATTGTTCTTTAACTTTGAATGATTTTCCGCATTTTAAAGTTATTTTTCGTCAAATTAAAAAATTATGTCAAAGAAGAAGGTTCAGAGCAAATATATTTTTTTTAATTTTGAGTTCTATGTTATATGAAATTTATTGAAAGAAGCAAAGAAATGACTAAAGTGATTTTTTATTTTTAAAAATTGTCTATATGTTGAATTTATCTTTAAAACGCGACTAAAAAGTGATTTAAGGGAAAAAGTGACTGTAAAAAAAACATAGAACATAGACATTCAAAATTAAATTATTTTCAATTTTAAAATCTTCCAAATCACTTCAAACTCAGAATCAACCAAAACTTTGTAGAAAAAATCGGTGAGATAAATCAAATATTAGATTGAAATTAAAAACCAATAATAAATAAGGACTGACTAAATATAATTCCTTAATATGTTGGAAATATGATTAATCTTGAGTGCCTTGAAAGGTGTCGTTTATCGAATTTGGATGATTGGGGAAAATCTCTTTCGGATATCGGATAATAAGGACGTCTGGAGGCGCAACCGGGTTTAATCGATTCGCGAGCAAATCCCATTTCCTCCTGAGTTTAGCATTAGATCTCTAATCCTAATGCCCAGACTGGACTGAAATGTGTGGTAATCCTTGGTGAGAATGTGTGGTAATGTATGTATATAGGAATATATGTATGTATGTATATAAGCTCGTCACGCGACCTGAACATCTCCGTAGCAACCTCTGAATGATCCTTGGAACCTGGAAGCATGCTGTCAAGCGTAAAGGACCTCCCGAGCATCTCGTAAATCCATCTTCGACCTCCTTCCGCCACCACTGAAGGAATCCCTTTCTCTGCACCAGCAGAGATTTCTCTGTCACTCCTCGAGGCAACGCCAGAAAAAGAATCCCTCTCGAGTGTCACGTTCGGCAGGGGACATTTTTTAAAGTACCAACTTCACGACTAACTCTGAATTTATATTAGAATACCCTAGAATGTACTGTTTCTACTTTACATCTCAGTTTGTTTCAGTCTTTTTTCAAAAAAGTCATCGTCACTTTAATAAAAAAAATTATTATCCGTTTCTAGCTGTTCTAAGGTTGTTATTGTACGTTAGGGATTGTTATTGGCGGAAGCTGGGAATTAGTTATTGCTTATTGCTTGGTTGTTACTGACCGTTGTTAGGGGTCATGAGTTTCTATTGTCTGGTAGTTATTGTCTGCTAATGGGGGTGTTATTAACCGCTTATAGGGTTCGTTATTGATCAGTCAACTTATGTTTTTTTCCTGACCAGGTGCGTATATTAATAAATAGGATCTTAGTTTCCCTGATATGTTTTGTTACTTATTGTTGTTATTGGTAATGATTGTCTATTGTTCGGTTGTTATTATCCCTTAATAGGGATGTTATTAGTCGTTTCGAGGTTTTATCATTGACCGTTGTTAGGGGTAATTATCTTTTATTGTTTGGTTGTTATTGTCTGCTAATAGGGGTGTTATTAACCGTTTATGGGGTTTGTCAATGATCAGTCAACTGATGTTTTTGTTTACCGACCGGGTGCGCATATTAATAAAAAGATCTTAGTTTCCTTAATATTTTTTTTTACTAATCGTTGTTATTGGTATTGATTGTCTATTGTTTGGTAAATTTTTGTCCGTTAATAGGGGTGTTATTAGTCGTTTCGAGGTATAATTATTGACCGTTGTTAGGGGTAATCAGCTTTTATTGCTTGGTTTTAACTCTGTTAATAAGGGTATTATTAACCGTCTATAGGGGTTTTTATTAATCAATAAAGTTATGTTTTTGTTTGTTGACCAGATGAGCACATTAATCAAAAAGATCTTAGTTTTCATGGTATGTTTTCTTTTGTTATTGATCGTTGTTAGGTGTCATTAATATATATTGCTTGGCTATTATTGTACGTTAATATGAGTGGGTGGTTTTTTGTTTGTTTTTTATTGATCGTTGTTAGTGGTCAATAGTATATATTGCTTGGTAATTATTGTCCGTTAATAGGGGTTTTATTAACTGTTTCTCGACTTTGCTAATTATCTTTGTTATTAGTAATGATTGTCTATTGTTTAGTTGTTATTATACCTTAATAGGGGGGTTATTAGTCGTTTCGAGGTGTTATTATTGACCATTGTTAGGGGTAATTAGCTTTTATGCTTGTTTTTTTTGTTTGCTAATAGGGGTGTTATCAACCGTTTATAGGGGTTTTTATTAATCAATAAATGATGTTTTTGTTTGTTGATCTGATGAGTATATTAATAAAAAAGGTCTTATTTTTCTGAATGTTTTTTTTTTTTGTTATTGATCGTTATTAAGGGGTGTTAGTATCTATTGCTTAGCTATTATTGTCCCTTAATACGGGTGTTCAGTTTTTCTTGTTATTGATTGTTCTTGGGGGATAATAGAATCTATTGCTTGGTAAATTGTTGTCCGTTAATAGGGGTGTTATTAGTCGTTTCGAGATGTTATTGACCGTTGTTAGGGGTAATCAGCTTTTATTGCTTGGTTTTAACTGTCTGTTAATAAGGGTGTTATTAACCGATCATAGGGCTTTTTATTAATCAATAAAGTGATTTTTTTCTTTGTTAACCAGATGAGTATATTAATAAAAAAGATCTTAGTTTTCATGGTATGTTTTCTTTTTTTATTGATCGTTGTTAGGTGTCATTAATATCTATTGCTTGGCTATTATTGTATATTAATATGGGTCGTTGATTGATTTTTTTTTGTTATTGATCGTTGTTAGGGGTCCATAGTATATATTGCTTGGTTATTATTGTCCGTTAATAAAGGTGTTATTAAATGTTTCTCGGCTTTGCTGCTTATCGTTGTTATAAGTAATGATTGTCTATTGTTTGGTTGTTATTATCACTTAATAGGGGTGTTATTAGTCGCTTCGAGGTGTCATTATTGACCGTTTTTAGGGTTAATTAGCTTTTATTGTTTGGTTGTTATTGTCTGCTAATAGGGGTGTTATTAATCGCTTATAGGGTTTGTTATTGATCAGTCAACTGATGTTTTTGTTTACCTACGAGGTACGTATATTAATAAAAAATATCTTAGTTTCGTTAATATTTTTTGTTACTTATCGTTGTTATTGGTAATGATTGTCTATTGTTTGGTTGTTATCATCCCTTAATAGGAGTGTTATTATTCGTTTCGAGGTGTTATTATTGATCGTTTTTCGGGGTAATCAGCTTTTATTGCTTGGTTGTTATTGTCTGCTAATAGGGGTGTTATTCACCGTTTATAGGGTTTTTATTGATAAATAAAGTGATGTTTTTGTTTGTTGACCAGATGAGTATATTAATAAAAAAGATCTTAGTTTCCTTCATATGATTTTTTGTTATTGATTGTTATTACGGGGCGTTAGTATCTATTGCTTAGCTATTATTGCTCGTTAATACGGGTGTTTTGTGTTTGTTATTGCTCGTTGTTAGGGGTCAGTAGTATCTATTGCTTTTTAAATTATTGTCCGGCAATAGGGGTGTTGTTAACTGTTTCTCGGCTTCGCTAATTATCTTTGCTATTAGTAATGATTGTCTATTGTTTGGTTGTTATTATCCCTTAATAGGGGTGTTATTAGTCGGTTATAGGTATTATTATTGACCTTTGTTAGGGGTAATCAGCTTTTGTTGCTTGGTTTTAACTGTCTGTTAATAAGAGTGTTATTAACCGTTTATATGGGTTTTTATTAATCAATAAAGTGATGTTTTTCTTCATTGACCAGATGAGTACATTAATAAAAAAGATCTTAGTTTTTATGGTATGTTTTCTTTTGTTATTGACCGTTGTTAGGTTTCATTAATATCTATTGCTTGGCTATTATTGTACGTTAATATGGGTGGTTGGTTGATTTTTTTTTGTTATTGATCGTTGTTAGGGGTCTATAATATATATATTGCTTAGTTATTAATGTCCGTTAATAGAGGTGTTATTAAATCTTTTTTGGCTTTGTTGCTTATCGTTGTTATAAGTAATGATTCTCTATTGTTTGGTTGTTCTTATCCCTTAATAGGGGTGTTATTAGTCGGTTCGAGGTGTTATCATTGACCGTTGTTAGGGGTAATAAGCTTTTATTGCTTGTTTTTTTATGTTTGCTAATAGGGGTGTTATCAACCGTTTATAGGGGTTGTTAATAATTAATAAAGTAATGTTTTGGTTTGTCGACCAGATGCGTTTATTAGTAAAAAAGATCTTTTTTTTCTGAATGTTTTTTTTTGTTATTGATCGTTATTAAGGGGTGTTAGTATCTATTGCTAAGCTATTATTGTCCCTTAATACGGGTGTTTAGTTGTTTTTGTTATTGATTGTTGTTAGGGGATAATAGTATCTATTGCTTGGAAAATTGTTGTCCGTTAATAGGGATGTTATTGATCGTTTCGAGGTGTTATTATTGACCCTTGTTAGGGGTAATCAGCTTTTATTGCTTTTTTTAACTGTCTGTTAATAAGAGTGTTATTAACCGTTTATAGGGGTTTTTATTAATCAATGAAGTGATGTTTTTCTTTGTTGACCAGATGAGTATATTAATAAAAAAGATCTTAGTTTTCATGGTATGTTTTCTTTTGTTATTGATCGGTGTTAGGTTTCATTAATATCTATTGCTTGGCTATTATTACCCCGAAAGGGAAATGGCTTAATGGTATAATAATAATAATAAATATAGGTGGTTGATTTTTAATAAGGGTATTATTAACCGTCTATAGAGGTTTTTATTAATCAATAAAGTGATGTTTTTGTTTGTTGACCATATCAGCACATTAATAAAAAGGATCTTACTTTTCATGGTATGTTTTCTTTTGTTATTGATCGTTGTTAAGTGTCATTAATATCTATTGCTTGGCTATTATTGTACGTTAATAAGGGTAGTCAGTTGATTTTTTTTATTATTGATCGTTATTAGGGTTCTATAGTATATATTGCTTGGTTATTATTGTGCGTTAATAGGGGTGTTATTAAATGTTTCTCGGCTTTGTTACTTATCATTGTTATAAGTAATGATTGTCTATTGTTTGGTTGTTATTATCCCTTAATAGGGGTGTTATTAGTCGTTTCGAGGTGTTATTATTGACCATCGTTAGGGGTATTTAGCTTTTATTGCTTGGTTTTTATTGTCTGCTAATAGGGGTGTTATTATCCGTTCATAGGGGTTGTTATTAATCAATAAAGTGATGTTTTTGTTTATCGAACATGTGCATATATCAATAAGAAAGATCTTATTTTTCTGAATATGTTTTTTTTTGTTATTGATCGTTATTAAAGGGTGTTAGTATCTATTGCTTAGCTATTATTGTCCCTTAATACGGATGTTTAGTTGTTTTTATTACTGATTGTTGTTAGGGGATAATAGTATCTATTGTTTGGAAAATTGTTGTCCGTTAATAAGGGTGTTATTAACCGTTTATAGGGGTTTTTATTAATCAATAAAGTGATGTTTTTGTTTGTTGACCAGATGAGTATATTAATAAAAAGGATCTTAGTTTTCATGGTATGTTTTGTTTTGTTATTGATCATTGATAGGTGTCATTAATATCTATTGCTTGGCTATTATTGTACGTTAATATGTGTGGTTGATTAATTTTCTTTTGTTATTGATCGTTGTTAGTGGTCTATAGTATATATTGCTCGGTTATTATTGTCCGTTAATAGGGGTCTTATTAACTGTTTCTCGACTTTGCTAATTATCTTTGTTATTAGTAATGATTGTCTATTGTTTGGTTGTTATTATCACTTAATAGGGGTGTTATTAAACGTTTTGAGGTGTTATTATTGACCATTGTTAGGGGTAATTAGCTTTTATTGCTTGTTTTTTAATGTCTGCTAATAGGGGTGTTATTAACCGTTTGTAGGGGTTCTTATTAGTCAATAAAGTTATGTTTTTGTTTGTCGACTAGATGCGTTTATTAATAAAAAAGATATCAGTTTTCTCAATTTTTTTTGTTATTGATCGTTATTAAGGGGCGTTAGTATCTATTGCTTGGCTATTATTGTACATTAATACGGGTGGTTGGTTGGTTTTTTTTTGTTATTGATCGTTGTTAGGGTTCATTAGTATCTATTGCTTGGTTATTATTGTCCGTTAATAGGAGTTTTATTAACTGTTTTTCGGCTTTGGTACTTATTATTATTATTAGTAATAATTGTCTAATGTTTGGTTGTTATTATCCCTTAAAAGGTGTCTTATTAGACGTTTCGAAGTTTTTTTTTGTCCGTTGTTAGGATCGTTATTGTCTATTGTTTAGTTGTTATTGTCCTTTGCTAAAGTTCTTCTTATCCATTAATAGGGGATATTTTTTAGCATTTCTAGGGATTAGCGGTTTATGCTGATTGTTATTGTCCCGTAATAGGGGTGTTACTAACCGTCTGTTAATTGGTTATCATTGCTCAATGGGGATATTATTAATCTTTTATAGGTGGTTTTACTGTTCGTTGTTAGGGGTCTTTATTATATTTTATTTAGTTACTATTATATGATCTGTTAACAGGCGTTAATAGATGTTATTGAACACTATTAAGGGTTATTATTTTGTATTACTTGGTTGTTATTTCCCGTTAATATGGTGTATTATTAATCTTTTTATGGGCTGTTATTGACCGTTGTCAGGGCTAAAAATGGTCTATTGCTTGGTTGTTATTATCCGTTACTAGGAGTGTTACTAATCGTTGCTAAGTTTTGACATTGTCCATTGTCAGGGGTGGTTATTGTCTTTTTCTTTGTCATAATTGTATGTGGCTAAGGTTGTTCTTGTCAGTTAATAGTGGTTGTTATTGGCCATTGTTATAGTTCATTATAATGACAATAATAATCAAGCAATAGATAATAATTATGGTCTATTTCTTGATTATTATTGTCCGTTAATAGGTGTATTATAAAACCTTTTCTATGGTTTGTTATTGACCATTGTTAAAAGTAATGATTTTATATTGATAAGCTGTTTCTTGTCTGTTAATAGTGGTTGTTATTGACCAATTCTATGGATTATCATCGTATATTGCTTGATTGTTATTGTTCGTTAATAGGGTGACCCTTGGTTAAGGAAAACCTTGAAATTAGGGAAAAATCAGGGAATTTTATTGGTCAGAAAAAGTCGGAAAAGTCCAGGATTTTGAAAAAAGTCTTGCAAAAATCAGGGAATTTCTATAAAAGGCACTCCAAATAACTGTCAAGGATAATTGATTGCAAATTCAACAGTATATTTTAAAGATTTAAAGTATTCGGTTGAAGAGGCAATTTTTTTTTATTAGCATTTTTTTGTTTGACAATTCGACCATTTAATTCTAAATTCAACAATTTGGCTAAAAATTCAAGTATTTGTTGAAAATTTAATTATTTTGTTTGAAATTTAACTTTTTATTTAAAAAGTTATCTTTTTTTGGTTAAAAATTCAACTGTTTTTTTTTTTAATTCGTCCTTTAGGATTAAACATTTATCTTTCATGATAGAAAAGTCATATTTTTTGGTCCAGAATTCAACTCTTTTGTTGAAAATTCATCTACTTGGACAACAAATTCGACCGTCTGGTTTGAAAATTCATCTTTTTTTGTTGTTGAAAGTTCAACAGTATTCTAAAAAATTCAAGTATTTGATTAAGGATGCAGCTGTTTTCGATTGAAGTTTGATTTTTGTTTGTTTGAAAATTCGACTATTTGATTAAAAATTCAACAATTTGGTTAAAAATTCAACTATATTATTGAAAATTTAATTAATTTGTTAAAAAGTAATCTTTTTTGGTTGAAAATTCAACTGTTTCGTTAAAAATTCGTCCATTAGGATTGAACATTCATCTTTTATAGTATGCTTTGTTCAGCAAGAGAATACTCAACGTCGCGCAGTTTTTTCAGAAAAGGGCGAAGTAAATCCTGATGTGCTGCTTTCGGGAAAATCAGCCGTGAAATTTGAGAGGCCATAAATTTCGAAGGAAAGGATTTCTTTGAAGTGAAAACTCCATACTTTTATTACAGCCTGCGGTAACTGAACGAAAATTCGTTTTTTCCGTTGAGTATTCTCTCGCTGAACAGAACATAGAAAATTCATCTTTTTTGTTTGAAATAAATAAATTTGCATCTGTGAATTCCGGGATTTTTTTTTCAATTTTGAAAGACAAATTTGTGGACTGGGTAAAAAATGCTCATCTTTTAAGCAGCGCCCATGCAGAAATGAGTTAATGTATAGAATCCCTGAAAATAAAACAAGAATTCAACGATCAAATTTGGACAAACACCACAAAATGCTCCTATTGCAATACCTAAAAAACAAAAAAATTTGTTTCTTTGCACAAAAATAAAAAAGATGAAAGCAAAATGAGAAGGCAACCAACCACATCCCATTCCTTCTCTTTTTTATTTCTTTCGTCTTTTTTATTTTTATTATCATCAAATCACAATATGAAACCATGCAAAATATTTAGGTACACCGAAACGTTGGTAAATATTTTGCATGCTTTCATATTGTGATTTGATAATAATAAAAATAAAAAAGACGAAAGAAATAAAAAAGAGAAGGAATGGGATGTGGGTGGTTGCCTTCTCATTTTTCTTTCCTCTTTTTTATTTTTGTGCAATAAACAAATTTTGTTGTTTTACAGGAATTGCAATAGGAGCATTTTGTGGTGTTTGTCCAAATTTGATCGTTGAATTCTTGTTTTATTTTTAGGAATTCTGTACATTAACTTGATTATTGGACGTTAAATGGGATTTTGAATTTTATTTTAATCTAATTTAAAATTCTTAAATTTCGAAATGAGATAAATTAAAATTGCTGTCAAATTGAGAGACTCGTCTCAATTTAAACTGGACCGAGTATAAATTCTGTAGGATTGCGCGATTTAATAGGTTCGTCAAGAGCGTTATAATCTTACCGACAGTAAAGGAACGGGACGAGGGAGCTGATAACTGTCACGAAAGCGGATAATGAGACGGATATGGTAGTTGAGGATGGAAGTGCAACGTGGGAGATAGAGTGAATGGGAAATGGGAAATGTAAATTGAGGAGGGGGGAATTTGCTGTGCATTGTTTCGTACTTTCTTATACGAACCTGACAATTATGCATTACAAAATAATTATATTTTTAAATTAATCTACAAACATAATTCTAAAAAGTTTAATTTCATTTAAGTCTATGGATAAAGTTCCGAATATTGATTATCTCCGATTTTGTTGAAACCACGTATACTTAAGTATTTTGATGCGCTGATTACGAAAATCATTGTGAAAATCGGCGGCAAGGACGTTTTCATTTTAAAAACCATAAGAAACCCCATTTAAATCATGATTTTTTCTTTTATCTCAGTAAATACAATGAATTTTGAAAAATGTTTCAAACAAAAGTTCTAGCTAGTATAAAAATACATCTTTATTGTATTATACATTTTTCGCCTAAAACTATTATTTTTCGAGAAAAAGAGGATTGCGTTGGAAAAACAATAAAAACAAGAAAACAGTTACAGATATGCGTTCGGTCACGCTTGTCCCTTCTTTCCCTTTCTTTCTCGTCCCTTTTTCGTAACTAGTCAGTAAATGCGTACCCCCCCCCCCCAACTTTAACCTGGAAAAGGGGACGAGCGTAACTGAACGCATTTTCGTAATAATCTTGTAATAATAATTATATAATAATTATTGTTATTGTTAATTATAATATAATTATAATAATTATGTAATAATCTGAAATTATCAAGGACAGTTTTGTGTTATATAAAAATTAATTCTTTTCTCACCGAAGACAACTTGATAAAAAATTTTAAAATGTACTAAATTTCTTGGTTTATTTAAAAGTTGTGTCGGTGGAAATAAAATGTTTCATTCTGAATCAAATTGCATTATAAATTAACAAATTGAATAAAGAAAGGTTTTTTTAAAAAATCGTTTCCCGAGGCATAGTGATTTCTAGCTCAATATAGGAAAATTTGAATTTTAGAAAATTCTTCTTTTTTGAAAATTAATTTTTTGACTCAAAATTTAAATAGTCTAGCTGCAGATTAATCGTTTCAGTTAGAAAAATATCTCTTCAGGTGAAAAGTCTACTATTACATTTTTGGATGAAAGTTTATCCCTTTTTGGTTACAAATTTAATTATTTGTTTGAAAAGTTGATGACTTTATTTAAAATATAACAATTTTGTTAGAAAGTTGCTCTTTTGGTTGAAACTTCAACTGTTGGAAAATTCGTCTTTTTGGATTGAAAATTCATCTTCTTTAGTAGAAATTTCATCTCTTTGCTTAAAAATCAAAATATTTTTTTTGATACTTAATTTTTTGATTAAAAAGTTTGCTGTTACTTTTTTTTGTTATGAATTCATCTTTTTTTGGTTAAAAATTGAATTATTTTGTTGAAAAATTACACAATTTTGTGAGAAAGTAATTTTTTTGTAGAAAATTCAAGTATTTGTTTGAAAATTAATTTTTTGTTGAAAATTCATATTTTCGGGTTGAAAACTCAATTGTTTTATAGAAAATTCGTCTTTTGAGTTGAAAATTCATCAATTAGATTGAAATTTTTTTCTCTCTTGACTGAAGAATATTTTTTGGTTGAAAATTAATCTTTGTTGTTTGAGGATTCAACTATTTTTTTGAAAATTCTTATTTTTTTATTCAATTCGACTGTCTTTTATTGAAGATTTAAATTTTTTCGGTTTGAAATATAAACTATTACATTTTTCGTCGATAATTCATGATTTTAATTAAAAATTAATGTCTTTTGTTAAAAACTTAACTATTTGGTTGAAAACTCCTTTTTTTGGTTAAATGTTAATTTTTTAAATAAATTTTGTTGACGCTTATAAAATTTCATTTTTAACATAAAAACATCAATAGATGAAAATTCAACTATTTGGTTGATAAGTTTTCTTTTTTATTAAAATTTCAACTAGTTGGTTGTAAATTCAACTACTTGGTTGAAATTTGAATTCCTTCGCTAAAAATTTATTTTCTTGGTTGAAATTTCAACTGTGATGTTGAAAATTAGTTTTTTTTTTCGAAAATGAATTTTTTAACTCGAAATTTAACTATTTTGTTGAAAATTCGTCATCATTTTAATTAAAAATTTATCTCTTAGATTGAACTTTGAACTATTTTGTGGCAATTTTTTTCTTGGTTGAAAATTTATTGTTCATCTCAAATTGATCTTTTTTAGATAAAAATTCTTCTTTATAGCCCAATATAGAAAAATTGGAATTTTTCTCCCACTCTGATTTTCCAAATTGTCCAAACCACATTTCTACAACAAAAAAATATCATTAATGTAAAAATTGGTGCCATCATTACTTAATTATTTTTGATTCAGCTCAATCAGTTCAGTCAATAAAATGCGATTCAGAATGAACTCTTTTCTATGTCCTTCTCATAATTTTATAATTTATGCTGCTCGCCATAAAAATAAATCACTCAAAGCATCACCATAAAAAATCTGGTTTTACTATAGAAGCGTATATTTTTAGTTTCATAAAGGCAATCATAAAGATTCATCATTTACATTGCCTTTGTTTATGATTCATTAAACTCCCTCTGTAAAAATATTTCATTCACATTATATTCTTACAAAAAATGTTGCCTTTGCTAAAATGAAATAAAAACGTATTTTACATTATGTCTTCCTGACTAGGAATTCGAGAAAACCGGGAAAATATATAATTTTGAGTTTGGGACAGGGAATTTTAGTAAAGAATTATAATTTTGACGAAAGAGAATTTCAGTAAGGAAATACGATTTTCTGAATTGGAAAAGGGAATTCCATCGAGTAGACAACCTGATTATATACTTTCGAGATCCACGTCCTTTGGTCCTATGAGTTAATAAAAAAGAGAATGTAAAAGGTAGTAAAAATTGTCCTATATTCGAGCTAATGCACAAGCTTTTAACGATAGCTCTTTATGGAAATTTGCGTCTCACTTCTGAGAGCCTCTAATAAGTGAAATCCTTTGTACAATATAACATGATATATGTCGTAATTTCTATATATGCAGAATTCACTAGGACTCTCTTCTCGACACCATTCCTCTCTTTCATAGAGTATTTTTTTAAGCACCCGCAATAATTCAACCAACGCAATTTCCGGGTGCAGTCGACGGACCAACGAGCTCGTTGAGCTTTTTCACAATTGTTGCCATACTCATACCCAAACCCCAAACCTCTTTCCTCGACACTCTCTCTTCCACTCTCCGAAAACCTCTCGACATCATAGCACACCATATCTCTTTCCACTTTAAAGTTCACCGATGCACCTTCACTCTCTGGGGAATCATGATTTGTAGCAAGCTGTACCGGTAGACCGTTTCTCTCAGATTATTTCTAAAACTGAAATTATTTGAGTTTCACGAGTAATTAATTGGCATGAATGAGCTTCCACCAATGATAGCTAGGCATTTATAGAAAAAAGTGTGGGACAATGATGATCAAGTAATGTACAATAACTAGCCCTGACAACGGATAATAACCAGCCAGTAATAGAAATCATTACCCCTAAAAATAGCCAATAACAACCTCCAGAAAAGTTGAATAACATTATTGCAGACAATAGTGAGCAACGGAGAAGAAATAATCCTAATGGCGGATAATAACACATAGAAACGATTATTAATATCCCTACTCAAGGATAATAACAACCAAGCAATGTGCAATCATTACCCAGAAAAACGTCAATAACAATCCATAGAAAAGGTTAATGGTACCCGTAATAACGGATAATAACAACCAATTAATAGACAATAATTACCCAAAGCAATGTTTAATAACTATACAAGCACCTTAGAAACGAAAAATACTAATTGACCAATAGAATATCACTAAATAATGAAGCAATATACAATAACCCATTAGAACCAGCAATAAGAACACCTAAAAACTGTTGATAACACACCTATTAATGGATAATCCAATAATAACTGAAAAATAGACAATAGCGACCCTTTAAAATGGACAAAAACAACTAGAAAAAATTAATAACACCCCTAGTAAGGGAAAATAACAACTAAGCAATAGGTAATCATTACCAATCCAAATGATAAATAAAAAATCCAAGAACAGTTGATAGCAACAATATTAACTGACACAAACACTCGAGCAATAAAAACTATTAGCCCCTAAGAACGGTCTATACCAATCCCTAAAAATATTTAAAAACACCCTTGTTAACGAACAATCATTATTGTTATATGTTAACGAATCATTATCCCTATCCTATAACAATGGTCAATAACAACCCCTAATAACGGACAAGAACGACTTCAAAAACGGAACATAACAACTAAGCAATAGACAATCGTGACCTATAACAATGATCAATAACGACCTCTATTAAGGGACAAAAACAACCATAGGAAAGGACAATAATAACTAAGTAATAGATAATACCGGCCCCTAAAAATGGTTAATAACAATCCCCAGAGAAGCCTAATATCCCTATTAATGGATAATAACAACCAAGAAATGGACAATGATTACCGCAAACATCAATAAATAAGAACCCTTTTTAACGGACAAGAATAACCTAAGCAAAGGGCAGTAATACCCAAGAAATAGACGATAACTTCCTCTATCAACGGATACTAACAACACTTAGAAACAATTAGTAACACTTCTATTGATTAGAAACACTTCTATTAACTGGTAATACCAACCAAGCGATGGACAATCATTATCCCTAACCTATAACAATGGCCAATAACAACCCCTAATAACGGACAAGAACGACTTCAAAAACGGAACATAACAACTAAGCATTAGACAATCGTGGCCTATAACAATGATCAATAACGACCTCTATTAAGGGACAAAAACAATCATAGGAAAGGGCAATAATAACTAAGTAATAGATAATACAGCCCCCTAAAAATGGTTAATAACAATCCCCAGAGATGCCTAATATCCCAATTAATGGATAATAACAACCAAGAAATGGACAATGGTGACCACAAACATCAATAAATAAGAGCCCTTTTTAACGGACAAGAATAACCTTAGCAAAGGGCAGTAATACCCAAGAAATAGACAATAACTTCCTCTATCGACGGATAATAACAACACTCAGAAACACTTAGTAACACTTCTATTAATTAGAAACACTTCTATTAACTGGTAATAGCAACCAAGCAATGGACAATCATTATCCCTAACTTATAACAATGGTCAATAATAACCCCTAATGACGGACAAGAACAACTTCCAAAAAGGACAATAACATCCAAGCAATAGAGAATCATGATCTATAAAAATGGTTAATATTGATCCCCAGAAAAAGTTAATAATAACCCTATTAACGGATAATAACAACACTCAGAAACACTTAGTAACACTTCTATTAATTAGAAACACTTCTATTAACTGGTAATAGCAACCATGGAATTGACAATCATTATCCCTAACCTATGATAATGGTCAATAACAACCCCTAATAACGGACAAGAACAACTTCTAAAAAAGGACAATAACATCCAAGCAATAGAGAATCATGACCCATAACAATGGTTAATAATGATCCCCAGAAAAAGTTAATCATACCCCTATTAACGGATAATATCAACCAAGAAATAGGCAATAACTACCCTATCAACTGACAACAATAACCCATCGAAAGGTTTTAGTAGAAGAGTGAGGAATTTTATTTTTCGGAATATTCAGTCCTGTCGATATTACCAGATTTCAATTTTTTTATCCCTCTAGCGCATGCAAAACCCACCCGAAATTACCCCTAAACTTTTAAGGTTGATTTAGGGTGGGTTTCATATTGCTTTTGGCAGTAAATCCTGCCATTATCAGCAAAACCATTCAGTCTTGAAAAAAAATATTACCCAAAGCAATGTTTAATAACAACAACTATACAAGCACCTTAGAAAAGGAAAATACTAATTGACCAATAGACTATCACTAAACAATGAAGCAATATACAATAAGGACCCATTAAAATCAACAATAAGAACACCTTAAAAACTGTTGATAACACCCCTATTAATGGATAATACAATAATAACTGAACAATAGACAATAGCGACCCTTTAAAATGGATAACAACACCTAGAAAAAATTAATAACACCCCTAGTAAGCGAAAATAACAACTAAGAAATAGGTAATCATTACCAATCAAAATGATAAATAAAAAACCCAAGAACAGTTGGTAACAACACTATTAACTGTCACAAACACTCAAGCAGTAAAAACTATTAGCCCCTAACAACGGTCAATACCAATCCCTAAAAATAGTTAAAAACACCCTTGTTAGCGAACAATAACAATCAAGGACTACATTCTAATGGCCCGTGACAACAGGCAAAAATATCTCGAAGCAAATAATAAATCCCTATCAAGAGATAATAACAACCAAACAATAGACAATCATCACCGATTAAAACGATAAACAACACCTAAAAACGGTTGATAACACCCTTATTAATGGACGATAACAACCAAGCAGTTTATACCAATGACCCCTAGAAATGGTTGACGACATCCCTAACAAAAGACAATTACAACTAAATAATAAACAATAACAACCAAAAAATAAACAGTAACAATCCCACAATAATGGGTAAGAACAACCTTCATAAAGGATAATAATAACTAAACAATTTACCATATCGCTTTCCACTTTATACAATAACGACCCATTAAAACCAACAATAATAATACTTAGAAACTGTTAATAACACCCCTAGTAATAGATAATATAATAATAACTAAACAATAGAAAATAGCGATCCTTGAAAACGGACAACACCTAGAAACAATTAATAACACCCTTCGTAAGAGAAAATAACTAAGCAATAGGTAAGCATTATGAATCAAAATATTCAATAAAAAAACACCAAGAACAGTTGATAGAAACACTATTAACTGACACAAACACTCAAGCAATGAAAACTATTAGCCTCTAACAACGGTCAATACCAATCCCTACAAATAGCTAAAAACACCCTTGTTAACGAACAATAACAATCAAGCACTACATACTAATGGTCCGTGACAACATACAACAAAAATATCTCGAAGCAAATAACATCCCTATCAAGAGATAATAACAAGCAAACAATAGACAATCATCACCGACAAAAATGATAAACAACAACACCTAAAAACGGTTGATAACACCCTTATTAACGGACGATAACAACCGATCAGTTTATACTAATGACCCCTAGAAATGGTTGATGACATCCCTAACAACAGACAATGACAACCTAAAAAATAAAAAATAACAATCCCACAATAATGGATAAGAACAACCTTAGCAAAGGATTATAATAACTAAAAAATTGACCATATCGCTTTCCATTTTGTACAATAACGACCCATTACAACCAACAATAATAATACCTAGAAACTGTTAATAACACCCCTAGTAATGGATAATATAATAATAACTAAACAATAGAAAATAGCGACCCGTGAAAACGGACAACACCTAGAAACAATTAATAACACCCTTCGTAAGAGAAAATAACTAAGCAATAGGTAAGCATTACGAATCAAAATATTCAATAAAAAAACACCAAGAACAGTTGATAGAAACACTATTAACTGACACAAACACTCAAGCAATGAAAACTATTAGCCTCTAACAACGGTCAATACCAATCCCTACAAATAGCTAAAAACACCCTTGTTAACGAACAATAACAATCAAGCACTACATACTAATGGTCCGTGACAACATACAACAAAAATATCTCGAAGCAAATAACATCCCTATCAAGAGATAATAACAAGCAAACAATAGACAATCATCACCGACAAAAATGATAAACAACAACACCTAAAAACGGTTGATAACACCCTTATTAACGGACGATAACAACCAATCAGTTTATACTAATGACCCCTAGAAATGGTTGATGACATCCCTAACAACAGACAATGACAACCAAAAAATAAACAATAACAATCCCACAATAATGGATAAGAACAACCTTAGCAAAGGATAATAATAACTAAAGAATTGACCATATCGCTTTCCACTTTAAAATTAACTGATGCACCTTTGTTCTCCAGGGAATCATGATTTGTAGCGAGTTGTACCGGTAGAATTTTTCTTTCAGATTCTTTCTAAAGCTGAAATTAGTTTAGTTCCATGTGTAATAAATTGTCATGCATGAGCTTCCATTAAAGAGAGTTACGCACAGAAAAAAGTGTCAGCCGTACATATTTGTCAGAGAGTACTGAATGAAATGAACGTTCTATTAAAGAGAACTAAAAATGCAGAGAAATTTTTCCACTGAGTGAATGAATTTTGTTCGAATACAATGTTATGTATAACAGGATAATAATAACCAAGCATGAGACAAAAGTGAGCCACAACAATGGTCGATAATAACCCCTATAAACGGACAAAAACAACCTTACAAACGAAAAATGATAATTAAGCAATGGACAATACCAACCCCTAAAAACGGTTAATAAGAACTCCTAGAAAAAGTTAGTAATACCCATATTATCGACAATGACAACCAAGCAGTTGGAGACTAACAATCAAACAATAGATACTAATGACCCCTAACAACAGACAATAATAACCTGACAATAAACAATAACAAGCCCCAGAATTCGCTAATCCCTTATGATTAACAAAATACCCAATTAAGGGATAAAAATAAATTTAGAAAAGGACAATAATAACTAAAGAATAGACAATAACGACCCGTAATAACAGACAACTAAAATCTTTCGAAACGACTAATAACACCACTATTAAGAGATAAATAACCACCAAACAATATACAATCATTACGACTAAAACGATAAATAACAACACCTAGGAACGGACAATAAGAACCAAGCAATAGACACTAATGACCCCTAACAATAGACCATAATAACCAAGCAATAAACAATAACAACCCCCAGCAATCGAGAATCCCTCGAAATATTTCAAAATATACCGCATTAACGGATATGAACAACTTTAGTATAGGAAAATAATAACTAAACCATTGACCTTTCCACTTTAAAGTTCACCGATGCACCTTTACTCTCCAGGGAATCATGATTTGTTGAAAGCTGTACCGGTAAACAGTTTCTCTCAGATTATTTCTAAAATTGAAATTAGTTGAGTTGCACTTGTAATTAATTGTCATGCATGAGCTTCCACGAAAGAGAGCTACGCATAGGAAAAAAGTGTCAGACATACATATTTGTCGGAGGGTTCCGTTTAATTTAATTAAATGAACGTTTTATTAAAGAGAAGTAAAAACGAAGAGAAACTTGCCACTGAGTGAATAAATTTTGTTCGTTACCACAAAGCTTTCAGGATATTGCATGAGAAGATATGGTTGTCACAGAATCCTTTGCATTTTTAATTGAAAAATTATTTTCGTCCCTCTAGGAGTTTAGGGGGAATTTAGGACTAAATGAGGGAATCTTTGTCTTGTTTGTCGGGAATATATGATTTTTTATGGAATGCTAAACCAAAAGGTTTGAAAGAATGTCTGTAATATAGGTTTGTTATAAATATTACGTAAAATTCATGTTGCAATCTTTTAAAGTAATGAGAAGAAAATTTCCTTGGTGTGAGTTGCTTTCTGAGAATTAAGTGCACGCGAATATATGATCAATCTCGTAGAGGATTTACATTAAAAAGGCGAAAAATTGCAAGGTTGTAAATTACAAAGGCCGACTTCTATTTATTATGCTTGCTATTAGTTTCAATTTAAAGCACGGAACATCGATCAAAGTGAAAACCTTCTATCACAGTTACCATCATCCTTAGAATTTAATTAGGGTAGAATTGCTTATTATCGAACATTTTGCCTTGTTACACTAGACTGATAACTTTGAAACCTCACTACAAAATTGACAGAGATTATTTTACAGAAAAGCTTCGTTTATTATATTTAATTCTAATAAAAACTAAATATTCCCAATTATCGCAATGCCAATAATTCGCGATAAGCTCACTCATAAACAAATAATTCAAATTAATGTTCCACACCAGGCGCACGTTTATGTTATTAAATTATGTGATTAATTTTACCGAAAATAATTGGCTAGTTTTATGTCTGCGATATGCCCTTAAAATTGAATATGATTTACTCTTCATGGCTTCAACCCACATATCGGTTGATGCGGATAATTATTTCTGCGAATAATGTAATCATATCAATAATTTGCTTGAAAAGGGCGATTAATGAAACCGTCAATAATTAATAATTGAAAACGTTCATATTTTCGGTTATACTTCCCGTTAGCTATTTTTAACAATGTCAGCGATAATTTAATTAGGAATTCAAATATAGATTTGTTATTTTAAAAGATGTTAAAGAACAATAATAGCCTTATCTCGGGTACATTCCTATTAATGGACAATAACAAGTAAGAAAGCAATAAGTACCCGTGAGAAAGTTTAATAATACTTTTAATAACACACGATAACAATCATACAATAGATATTAATGACCCATAACAATGGTTAATAAAAACCCTTTCAAAGGACAAGAACAACTTCAAAGAAGGACAATAACAACCAATCAATAGAAAATCATGCCCCATAAAAACACTGTAAAAACTATGGTTCCAGTTTTATTGTTGAATTAAACCAGAAAATACAAATTTTCAATAGAAGAATTACATTTTCAACCAAGAAAGATTTTTCAATTAATGAAGAAAAAAAATATCCTCCAAAATGTTGAGTTCCTAAGTTATCAAGACGAATTTCTGAAAAAAAGTTGAATTTTTAACTGGAAAATATGCATTTTCTACCATAATAATTGATTTTTCGACTTATAAAAACGAGTTTTCAACCAAATGAGTGAATTTTTAACTGAAAAAGATCAACTTCCTAGCAAAAATAAAATAGCTACATTTTCATTAAAAAAAGCGAATTTTTAACCAAATTTGTTAAATTTTTATCCAAATGAATGAACTTTTACCTAAATTGCTGCAACTTCAATAAAAAAAAAATTTCAACCTAATAGTTGAATTTGCAACCAGAAAGGTTATATTGTTAAAAAAAACAAAATTAAAAAAAAATAGATGAATTTTCAACTAAAAAAGATAAATTCTTGACAAAAATAGAATAGTTTAATTTGAAGTTAGAGAAGTAAGTTTTTAAGCAAATAAAATGAATTTTTAACGAAATAGTTCAACTTTCAAACAAACAGATGAATTTCCAACCAAAAAGATTAAATGTCTATATAAAAAAAAATTTCGACGAAAAGTGGAATAGTTACATTTTTAGTTTAAAAAAAATTAATTTTCAATTAAAGAAAAAACTAATTTGCAACAAAACACATGAATTCTCAAACAAATATTTTTGTTTTTTATGAAATTTTTAACCAAAAATGTTAATTTTCTACCGAAAAAAGACAAATTCTCAACAAAAAATAGAATAGTAACAAATATAATGTATTTACAGCGAAATAATTAAATTTTCAATCAAACAAACGAATTTTCTACCAAAAAGATTAACTGTCTAAAAAAAAATTTTTTGACAAAAAATTAAGTTAAATTTTTAGTTAAGAAAATTGATTTGCAATAAAAACAATAATTTTCAAACATAGAAAAATTTATTTTCAATAAAAAATAATTTTTCTACCAAAAAAGGATAATCTTTAACAAAATACATGAATGTTCAAACAAATATTTTAATTTTTTATTGACTTTTTTAAATGAAAAGATCACATTCGTGACTGAATTGTCTTGAATTCTTTTGTTATATTTCAGATTATTTTTAAAGATTCCGAGAAATTTGTAATAGATTTCAATAATTTTAAGGGATTTTTAAGATTTTAGGGTATTTTTAAAACTTTTAAGGCATTTTCAAGAGCTTTTAATTTGAAATATTTGAGGGAATTTTAAAAGATTCCGAGGAATTTTTTATTAATTTGCATTTTTAAGAGCTTTAACGAATTTCAAGGGATTTCAAAAGAGTTTAAAGGATTTAAAATATTTGACGTTATTTTAGGTTATTTTAAAAGATTTCAAATAATTTTCAATTTTTTTAGTAGTTTAGTGGGATTTCAAAGAATTTGAAATATTTTAGGGAATTTTAAAAGAATCCAAGGAATGATTAATTAATTAAATTAATTTAATTAATTTGAAGGAATTTCGAAGCGTTTGAAATATTTTAGGATAAAGAATAATATGAAACGATTTTACAGGATTTATAAGGTCGTAAGATTTTTTAAAGGATTTCTTGTTAATTTATCCTGAATTCTTTTAAATCCTTTTTAATTCTTCTAGATGCACTCAATTTTACTCAGGTCAATGGATTTTTTAAAAGTTTTTGTTTAATTCATCTTGAAGTCATTAAAAATCACATTAAATTTTTAGGCATTTCATTAAATTCTTTTGAATACTCTTTAATTTTTTGTAAAATTCATTTCAAACTTACTCAATTCAATGCATTTTTTCATATTTTTACATTCTTTTCAAATTGAAAATTTTTGTCAATTCATTTGAATTCTTTTTAAATTCACCTTGAATTTTTATGCATTTCATCGAATTCTTCTCGTTTCCCTTAAATTCCTCTAAATTCACTCAACTTTTACAGAAATAAATGGATTTTTTCGATTTTTAAAACTTTTTTAGTTGAAAGTTTATCTCTTTGTAGAAAAATTGTCTTCCTTTTTTATCAGTATAACCTTTTTGGTTGAAAATTCAATTATTAGGTTGAAAACTCCATTAAAAATTAAAATATTTTGTTTCAAATTCACGTATTTTGCTAAAAATTATTCTTTTTTGGTCGAAATTTTTTTTTTATGGACATTTAATCTTTTTAGTTGAAAATTCATCTGTTTGTTTGAAAATTTAACTATGTCGTGGGAAATTCATTTTATTTGGTTAAAAACTTATTTCTCTAACTTAAAATTAAACTGTTATATTTTTTTTGGAAAATTTATCCTTTTTGTTGAAAATTCATCTATTTCGTAGAAAAAAAATTTTTTTTGTAGCAATATAACCTTTTTGGTTGAAAATTGAAGTATTTGGTTAAAAATGTATTGTTATGATTGAAACTGCATTATTTTAGTTAAAAGTTAATTTCTTTGGTTAAAAATGTAATAAATCTTGTTGAAAATTCTTTTTTTTGTTGACAATGAATTTTTTATTAATAATGTAGCTATTTTTTTAGCTAGAAAATTGATCTTTTTCAGTTAAAGATTCACTTGTTTTGTTGAAAACTCGTAATTCCCAGAAATTTGTTATTTATTTCAATAGTTTGAAGAGATTTCAAAGACTTCGAAATATTTTAGGGTTTTTTAAGATTCCAAGGCATTTTCAAGAGATTTAAATAATTTCAAGGGATTTCCAAGGATTTTAATCATTTTAAGGGATTTTAATATTTTAATGGATTTCAAAGAATTTATTCACACGAAGTGAGGAATTTCGTAATGTTTCAAAGATTTGAAGAGATTTTCAAATATTTTTTGGAATTTGCCCTGAATTCTTCTGAATTCACACAATTTTACTCAATTCAGTGGATTCTTGAAAAGTTTTTGTTTAATTCATCCTGAAGTCTCTAAAACTCATCTTAAATTCTTAAGCATTTTATCGAATTCTTTTAAATCCTCTTTAATTTTTTCTAAACTGATTTCAAACTTACTCAATTCAATGAATTTTTTCATATTTTTGAATTCTTTTGAATTCACTTGATTGCTTTCTATATTCAGCTTCATTTTTCATGAATTTCATCGAATTCTTATCATATCCCTTAAATTCCACTAAATTCGCTCAAATTTTACTGAAATCAATGGAATTTTTTCGATTTTTAACATTATTTCCAATTCATTTGAATTCTTTAAAATTGGTTTGCGGTCATTAGTCACTTTTTTGGTTCTAAATTAGTAGGGTTTTCAAGATTTGAAGAGATTTTAAATTATTTTTTGGAATTCACCCTTAATTCTTTCAAATTCTTTGGAATTCTCTTGAAATTTTTCAGTTCACTTGAATTATACTAAATTAAGTCAATTCGACTTAATTCAATGGATTTTTTTTTTAATTTTTTAAAAGTTTTTATTTAATTGATCTTGAAGTATTTTGACCTCACCTAGAATTCTTAGCCATTTCATCATATTCCTTTGAATTACCTTGAATTTTCGTAAGCTTATTTCAAGGTTACTGAATTAGATGAAGTTTTTTCGTATTTTTAAATTGTTTTCAATTCATTTGAATTTTTTCAAATTCACCTTTAATTTTTATAAATTTCATCAAATTTTTCTCATTTACCTTAAATTCCCCTAAATTCATTCCAATTTCACGGAAACAATGGCATTTTTTAGATTTTTAAAATTTTGTCAATTAATTTGGATTCTTTTGAATTTAACTTGAATTGCTTTGAAATCTTATGAATTTATCCTGAGTTTGTAACCCTTTGAGCGTGAAAAAAGTACCCTTTGAGCGTGTAAAAAGTACCCTATAAGCGTGACCAGAAGTACCCTTTGATCCCTATATTTTATCCCATGGGGAGTGTGAGGCCTGCTAATATCCCTATTAATGGATAATAACAACCAAGAAATGAACAATGATTACCTCAGACATCAATAAATAAGAACCCTTTTTAACAAACAAGAATAACCTAAACAAAGGGCAGTAATACCCAAGAAAAACACAATAACTTCTCCTATCAACGGATTATAACAACACTTAGAAACAATTAGTAAGACTTCTATTAATTAGAAAAACTTCTACTAACTGGTAATAGCAACCAAGCAATGGACAATCACTATCCCTAACCTATAACAATTTTCAATAACTAGCCCTAATAATGGGCAAGAACAACTTCCAAAAAAGGACAATAACATCCAAGCAATAGATCATCATGACCCATAACAATCATCAATAACGACCTCTAGTAAGGGTCAAAAACAACCATAGGAAAGAAAAATAATAACCAAGTAATAGATAATACCGGCCCCTAAAAATGGTCAATACCGATCCCCAGAGAAGCCTAATATCCCTATTAATGGATAATAACAACCAA
>CAKNYM010047696.1:0-11738 GCA_932195095.1 Andricus curvator
TTGTTGAACCTTCATCCTTTGGGATAGAAAATTAATATTTTAATAGAAAAGTATAATCTTTTGTGATTGAAAATTCCTCTCGTTGGTTGAATGTTAATTCTTTTTATTTGAAAAGTCTAAAGCTAGTAAATTTTGGGTTCAGATCTCCTGATATTCAATAAATAAGATTAAGTTTTTGTGATTTTAGTAAAATTGAATTTTAATTGGTATATCTGGTTCAAATCTTTAGTTGATAAAGTTCCTTCTATTTTCAAAATAAGTTTTTAATTTGCCATGTAAATATAATTTAATGTAGAGTTTCCAAATCGAATTTTGCTGCAGCTACGCATTTTCATTTTTTTTATTTCTGAGGCATTTTTCTTGCATAGGTATTTGTCAAAGTTTAATTAATGAAAAATAAAAAATTAATTACCAGAAAAATGTTGCAAAATGGGGTTGTCAAATACGAAAGAGCTGTAAAACATCAAATTAATTTTTTTCTTACAATATTAATTCGAGTACATATTGATTCATAGAAGTTTAGAGCCAAGTGCTGGATTTAAACGCATTGCCGATTTTCAATATAGGCTTACAAACATAACATTGTAATTGTAAAGTTAACCTCGAATTAAATAAAAAACTTTAGGACTAGTATCCTAACACCCTTGTGCCTTTAACCACTCTTAAAATACAATGCGAAATTCTACCGTTATATTATTTTTCACCATCATAAACATTCATAAACTTTCACGATGTTCCAACACTTGACTCTTCTCCTAACCCAACTTTTGTGTTTACGAAGTAGGATTTCGGACATTTCGAATTTCCATTCGGCTGTCATGGTGTATCGCACTGTTTTATCTCGCGAGCAGCTTAGTCACGTGACTAGCTCAATTGCTTAAGCTTAGGATCGTTTGGGATTTGTCTTAAGAAAATACCTTGGCCAGAACTATTACGGCAGTAGAGAATGCAACACGACACTATTGTTTTTTCATTAAAAAAGTGTATTTTCATAATAAACACTGCATGAAAATATACGACACATAACCTTTTCTTAAAGTTTTTCTTTTTCTTTGTTTTTGGCTTTTTGATTAAAGTTTTGCTTATAGTGAGACATCTAGAATATTTTAAATGTTTCGCGCTTTGCTACGTATTTCCGATTCCGGTTTCGCGTCGGCTAGTGGAGGGGGTAACGTGACACCACTCTCCTAGAGGAACTCTAGGGTGCACCGGCGTACACTTGTCGATTATTAAGGGCCCGAGCACAATGGAGACCCGAACCCTGAACCCGAAGATAACTCTGTCCTTTTTTATCGTAGCTACGGTAAAAAAGGACAGAGTTATCTTCGGTTTCAGGTTTCGGGTCTCCATTGTGCTCGGGTCCTAACAGAGATGATGTGGGAGACTGCCGATCCATGGACATAGGAATAGGAGTAGGGATGGGGTGTGACCGAAGTTGACGCCGACCGACCCTGTCATCTGACCGATTTCATGAAATTTCATGGTAATCGGTGAAATCATTGAAATCGTTGAAATCATCTTATATGTATATCGATATTGGAACGCTTTTTATCAACAAATTGTTACTGGAATATTGCACATGTGACTTATATGTTGATTTCAGGTCGCAAATGTGGAAAATAATACAAAAATATATAAATAAGTTGTATTTTGTGAATCCTAACCTTCAAAAGTGTAAGTATAGGCGGAAAAGTTTGAATCGGTGCTGCAGGAAATTAATTTCAATGTAATAAATAAGTGTTAAATAAGTAAATAAAATGTACAATTGTGAAAAAGTTTTCCGTTCATACATTTTTAAAAGAAATACATATACAATAGTTGAATTCTGTGTAAATTTGAAGTGATATTTGTTATGCATATTATCTTTTTTGTTGAAAATTTAACTATTTAGTTCAAGATTTATTTTTCTTGGATGAAAAATACCTATTTGTTAAAAATTCTACTTTTCAGACTGATAATTTAACTGCCTTCTAAAAAACTCTTTTTCACTTAAAAATTTAACTGTTTTTACTTTTGAAGTTTAGTGGCCTCGGTGGCTCAGACGATAGCGCGTCAGGCTTCCGTGCAGGTGGACTGGGGTTCGATCCCTGAGCCGGTACCAATGGAAATTTTTCTATGTACTTCTACCGGGGCTTCGGCGGTTCGGAACCCACCTTAAACTGTAGGTCCCCTCAGAAAAAGCTGGTATCGTACCAAGGTGGGGCTCCATGTCGACGGGACTAGCCTTGGAGGTCGAAGCCGATTCTATGAAGACTCAAAAATGAGTCAGCGTTCTTCTTGCGTTTGGGGACTCCTATAGTAGGCACCACGCTCGATGGTCGCTGGCCGATTTCGAGTAATTAACACACACACATGCACTTACATAACACACCAGGTCAGTGCTTCGAATCTGTGCATCTACCTGATAACCTCAGAGGGATCGCTCCGTACACCCTAGCCTGCTAGGGAGGCTGCCGAATGGCAGAGTGGGTGAGGATCACTTTGCCTGATCAAACAAAGGAGGGCGTCATTTACTGTCCGATAGGTACACTGTAAAAAAAGTTGGTGTAATTTTACATCGTACCACGATGGAAATTATTTGATCTACGTGCGACGATGTAAGTTTACACACTTTTGTAAAAAAAAATGCAGGACGTAAATTGTCAGGACCACATTTCAATTTTGAGGTTATGTTCGTGAGGTTATAAATTTTTAAACACTGTAGCAGGATAAATAAAGCGCATATTACTTTGCTTAGGTATCGTTTTGAATAAAAAAGACATATTTTTTTTATTCACATATAGAACTCATCACTATTAGAACAATATTAGAGGCTCTAAAACGTAATTTTATGATAAAGTCCAAAGCGCCATCTCTTTCTGTCAGTTTGTCGATGGGTTGTCGATTTATGTCCTGTTTGTAATTTCTCAGGATGCCAAGACGTAGCAATACTACCCGTGTATGAAATTATGCTAGATACTGCAACTTTACCAAAAAAAGTGTTACATTTAAATTTATTCACTAACGTAAATTGACTGCGTGCCACGCTGATCGAATAATTTCCATCGTCAGACATAGTAAATTTACATCGGACAGTTATTTCATACTGTTCCATGGGGTGAAATTTGAGTAGATCGTGAATTTCGGAGCGACATTGGTATATTTACCAGGTTATACATTGTAATTTAAAATACACTGCTCGTGAAATTACAATCTATTTGTAAATATCACAAAAGATTTTTTTACAGTGTATGCCTGGCACCTGAGAGGTATCATTTCAGAACGTTGATAACGAAAACCCACCGAGATCCAAAAACACTCGGCGAAGGATGGCTGGATTCGTAGTACTGCCTTGAGAATAAACACGGGTATGGCACAATAGGCTTTATAGCTTGAGCGCCACGGGTGGGACCTCACGGGCCCCCCGCCTACATTACAACTATCAACTACTTTTGAAGTTTAATCTCTTTTATTTGAAAATTCAAATATTTTGTTAAAAAGTCGTCTTTTTTTATCGAAAATTCAACTGTTTTGTTGAATTTGTCGTTTTGGATCGGAAAATTTAAGGTGAAAAAGTAATCTTTTTTGGTCAAAAATACAATTATTTCCTGAAAAATTATTCTGCCTTAGGGGCCGTGCATAAATTACGTGAGACGTTTTTCTTTTGTTTATATCGTTGTGTCCTTTTCAACTTCACAGCAATTTTATTCTCTTCTTTATTTAAACAAAAGAAGAACGTCTCACGTAATTTATGGACGATCCCTTATAGGAAATACGACAATTTTCAGAAAAAGGCTCTTTTTCGTCGAAAATTACCTGTTTTGTTGACAATACTTCTTTTTGGGTTGAAAATGCAACTATCATGGTAGAAAGTACTTTTCTTTGGTGGAAAATTAATTTTTTTAACTGAAACGTTAACTATTAGAATTATCGTGAAAATTGACCTTTTTTAGTGTAAAATTCATGTATTTTGTTGAAATTTCGTTTTTTTTAGTAGAAAATTAAAGTTAAAAATTCATGTATTTTGTTAAAAATTCGTCATATTAATATACTAATAAATAATAAAGGTGAAGGGAAGTAGAGAAAAAAGTAATGTTTAAGATTAGTAATTTACTATTGTTAAATGGAGAATAATCTATCGCTAATATGTATGGAGTCTCCCATCTAACCAAAAAAAGGGTTGCACGGTTCGTTGCTTGTAATCTTATATTAAAAAAATCAATTATTACATAATACGTAATTTGAAGTAAGTTATAAATAAATACAAATTTATTTATGAAAGATTAATTTTAATTCATATACTTTTACTGCTCCTTTTAAAATATACCTATATACGTGTACTTATACTTAGTTTATTACTGCTCTACTGTAAATTGTTTCATTATTTTTGATTGTATTAGAAGTTTAAACACGACACCAAATTGTTTCAAAAATTTAATTCATTGAAATTATCAATGTTCACAATTCAAAAATTCGCGGAACTTTATAGGTTATGTTGTCACGAAACTGTACTTTTTTACATTCCAAGCTCTTATTTCATATCTGCCATCAATAAAACTTCTTCCATTTACTTTTGAAACGTATCTCACGATTCATTATACTTAAAATATATCTAGTTTTTACGTAATTAGATGATTTCACCGATTTCACGCTGACCGTCAGCTGACGGTGAAATTTCATGAAATCGGTCAGATGACGGTCACTCCCCATCCCTAAATAGGAGGGGACTAGGTATGTCTAGAGATGGGGAGTGACGTCAAATGACGCCAACCGCTTCGGTCATCTGACCGATTTCCCGTCATCCGACTGTCTGACGGGACATTTTGGAAAAAGTGGAAATCATCTTATAAATAGTTATTGGAATGTTTTTGAGTAAATAATGCAAGATTAAAAAAAAACGGAACAATTTTTAATGTAATATCAGGCTGTTAATCTCGTCAGACGGACAATTTCTTCGATTTTCGTGATTTTAGTGGGACATAACCTGCGAAAATCATTTGGAATTAAGCCACACAAGTTTACGGCAAAAATATGATTGGTTTCTTTCAGGAAAATATAAATCTAACTAAATGAAAGGTATTTAATGTTTCCATAAACACTGTATATGTTTTCTCCATTATTATTGACAAAAAAAAACTGTAGAAAGAAATCACAGAAAGATAATTTGTCACTATTACTTATAAAAAGAAGTTTACTAGTGCTGTCAAAACTATATTTTGGTTTTGATTGTAGTATAACGCTTTTATTTTTCAAGTTTTCTTTTTAGTTTTGAAATTCTCAGGAAACTGAATAAATTCGTATTGCTTATTTTTAACAAAATAGAGATAACTGGACTTTCAGTGTATACGAATTTTATTGAAAATTCTTCTCTTTGAGAAGAAAATTAACTTTCTTAACTGAAAATTGAACTATTAAATCTTTGAAGATTTATCGTTTTTAGTTGCAATTCAACTATTGAATTTGTTGTTGAGAATTCATCTTTTTTATTGGTTGAAAATTTAAGTACGTGGTTAAAACTCTAGCTGCTTTGTTGAAAATTCATTTTTTTAATAAAATTCATCTCTTTGATTGGACATTAGTTTTTTCTTTATTTTAAAATTGATTTTTCAACTTAAAATTTATTTTTTAGTAAAAAATTAATCTTATTGGTTGCCAATTGATATTTTTGTTTAAAAATGTAATTCTTTTTTGAAAATTTAACAACTTTATTAAAAAGTCATCCTTTTTGGTTGAATATTCGTCTTTTTTGGCTAAAAGATCAACTATTACATGTTTTGTCAAAAGAATTTAACTTTATTAGAAATTTGAAAAAAAATTAAAACGTTTTTTAATAGTGCAGTTAAAATAATTTTTTATTTTCAACTTGAGAGTCAACATTTATCAGGCTGAAAATTTGAAGCTTGTAGGTTCAAAATAGCTTGACATTTTTGCACTTTCGAACTTGAAAGTTTTCTTCAATTTTAAATTTAAAAGCGTTTTGATTTTTCATAAACGTGAAATGTTTAGCAAGATAACCCTAAAAGTTTCCGCTAACAACTCTTTTATAACTTTAAGCGTCTTTCCAAACTGAAAATATTGAAAATCATACAATAACAAAACCAAATTGAATACTTTATTTCGAAACTCTCAAAAAGCACTTTCACTACTACAAATTTAAATCTAAAAATGTAAAAGCTTGAACTATTCAAATTTGAACTAATGATTAATTCCTGAATTTTAAACGATGCTTAATTAACTCGAAATTCTCTCATCTATGAAGTTTCATTGAAATTATTCTTTAAACGTTTTCAATTTAACATTGATTTAATTATTAAGGTTTTCATTTCGAAATTGTTTAATTTTGAACAATTTATCTCAATTGTAAAGAAGAGATGAGAATCTTAAACTGCGATTTTAAGGGCCGGTTCCACCAAACTCGGTTAAATCAGTGGTTAACTGACAGCGGGTTATAGTTAACACCATAGTTAAGCTCGGGTTATCCTGTTGTGCGTTCCACCACATTTTTCGTGGGCGCGGTTAGCTAACCAGATAGTCGTTTCGAAGTAACTCCTATTTTACTTTAAATCATTCGTGTGATTGGCTACCCGTCGGTCGAGTGGAAAGCAAAGCAATATGTCCGTGCGCGCCAAATCCAGGTAAGGTTCACGCCACGCTCGTGTCTACTCTAACATAAAAAAAGTGAATGTTGGTGTATGTTTTGTTCGTGATATATTAATATATCACATATAAATTCAAAAACATCTTCTTCGATTTCGTCATCAGACGATCTCAGAACTTCTTCCTAAAACTCCATATTTCACAACGACACTTCAGTTTTTAGGTTAGAGGACGATTAAGTCGCCTTAACCGATCAATTTTGACCGGTTAGATTTAACTGTGGTTAACGCGAGTTAACCGGCCGCTAAAAAGTGGTGGAACACGTAACTAGGTTTAACAGAGGATTAACTTTTTAATCGAGGTTGGTGGAACCGGCCCTAAGGGCCGGTTCCACCAAACTCGGTTAAATCAGTGGTTAACTGACGGCGGGTTAAAGTTAACGCCATAGTTAAGCTTGGGTTATCCTGTTGTGCGTTCCACCACATTTTTCGTGGGCGCGGTTAGCTAACCAGATAGTCGTTTCAAAGTAACTCCTATTTTACTTTAAATCATTCGTGTGATTGGCTACCCGTCGGTCGAATGGAAAGCAAAGCAATATGTCCGTGCGCGCCAAATCCAGGTAAGGTTGGGCCACGCTCGCGTCTACACTAACCTAAAAAAAGTGAATGTTGGTGTATGTTTTGTTCGTGATATATTAATATATCACATATAAATTAAAAAACATCTTCTTCGACTTCGTCATCAGACGATCTCAGAACTTCTTCCAAGAACTCCATATTTCACAACGACAATGCCGTTTTTAGGTTAGAGGACGATTAAGTCGCCTTAACCGATCAATTTTGACCGGTTAGATTTAACTGTGGTTAACGCGAGTTAACCGGCCGCTAAAACGTGGTGGAACGCGTAACTAGGTTTAACGGAGGATTAACTTTTTAATCGAGGTTGGTGGAACCGGCCCTGAGTGTTGTAAATTTATAGTCGGTCAAGTATTTTTGAATTCTTTAAGTGAAATACAAATAATTTTTAATGGTGCTATCATGGAAATATTCTAATGTTAACCCTTCTTATTTTACAATTATTTACGTATACAGAATTTTAATTTAAAATTGTACAATTATGTACAATATCAATTTCAAACGACAAAATGTTGAACGTTTACATTCTAAATCACAATTTGTACAATTTTGAACGATATTTAAATTAAACCCAAATAGTGTTGAATTTTGTTAAGATGAAATTATTCCAATTTTATCCTTTTCTATTATACAATTATTGAGAAATAAAGGGTTTAAATTGAAAATTGTATAATTTTGAAAAACTAGATTTGAAACGACAATATGTTAAGCGTTTTCAATTCTAAATCCAAATTTATACAATTTTGAATTATTTAAATGAAAACCAAATGCTTTTCACATTTGTTAACATGGTATAATTTCCATTTGAACCTTTCATATTTTACAATTATGTAGCTACAAACGATTTTGAATTTAAATTGTTCAATTTTGAACAATTTAAATTTGAAATGACAAGATGTTAAACTTTTAAATTCCAAATGCAAATTTGTCCAAAGTAACCATGCATTTAATTTTCATAATGTAAATATACGATTAATGATAAAAAATAAAATTATACGATAATAAATGATACAGAACGTTAGCGCTCACGTATGCGTAGGTATAGCAACAGCCAAATTTTAAACACACACATACAGGTTAGGTTCTCCTACCACAAGAAACTGCCAACTGAATTTTATACCATTTATTGGATCAGAAAACTCACAAAATTATCATTTTGGCACCTTAAAAAAATGCACTTCTTAGTTTTCAAGATTCGAAAACTATTCATATTTCATAGGTCATGTTCGTTGACAGCAACGAGATACGATCACTTTTTACATATTTATTCCTGTTTTTTCACTTTTTTAAAAAGGTTTTCTGTACTTCATATCTAAGATATTACTTTATTTTTTTGGCATAATAACACGATTTACACTTTTTCCACTTGTCCGGTCACTCCCAGTATTGCCAGATCCTTGCTTAAGCGAGTCGCAGGTTGGGTGCGCCAGAGTCGCACGAAAATCGCGCACGCTTGAATAGCCCAAAATCGCGCACTTTCGGCTTGAAGTAGCCCAAAGTAGCGCCTTTCACAATTTCGTTCCGAGGAAAGGGGGACGGTGTGGTTTGAGAACCAGCGACGTGGTGACGCTGTCTTCTTAGCTCGGTTACAGAGGGTCCAGAGACAGTGTGGCAACCTACTGTCATTCTTGCTGATTGCCTCAGTTTTCTTATATATATATATATAGTTAAAAGTTTGTCATAAGGACAACTGCAGGATTTCGCCGGGAGCGGGTGCTAATCTGAAAAATTGCACCCGCTCCCAGCGAAATCGCGGTAAAATTTCAGCTGTAACCACGTCTCACGACCGTGAGATAGGTGGTTACAGTCTGCGACGAACTCAATACGATGATCCGGCAAAAGTCTCGTGCACCCTGAGGACACGGAGCGACCCAAGGAGGACCGCCTTCTGCATTTTCCCCGCAAGTGTCTCAGCATTTTGTTGACACGCAGGGATGCTTTTCAGGCTATTAACCAGTGAAACCTTGGCACTTCCAAGAGCGCCGATGATCAAGACGATGAGCTTAACAGAATATTCCGGGTATAACCGTCGCAACTCCCTTATAAGGTCTTTATACCTCTCTTTCTTTTCTTTCACCTTGGCTGTGACGTTTTTGTCAGCTGGTGCCGAAAATTCGATAACGAACATGGTTCGTTTCTCGAAGTCAAGAAGAACTATGTCAGGTCTCGAGTGTGCAACAGAAACAATTGTCGAGAATATGAAGTTCCAGTATATGCGGCACTTCTCATTTTCGACAATTGACTCTATTCCTCTAGGAGCGTTTCGCGGAGAGGTATTTGGGCTAATGCCATAAGAGTGACAGAGATGGTAATAAAGCACTCTTAGTGCCGCATTGTGCCTTTGGATGTAGGTCGTTCCCGCATGAGTTGGACAACTAGATAGTATGTGTCCTAGATGCTCGGGGTGTGCATGACACGCTCTGCAGCTATCATCGGGAATGTCTTGGCTCAAAATGTGGCGACGGTATGCTAGAGTGGAAATGACACCGTCTTAACATGCCAAAATGAAGCCCTCCGTGCCCGACTTCCATCCGGGTGATCTAAGGAAAGCAAACGTTAGCTCATACGACATCGACTGATCTTCCACATTTCTGTGGAAGATGCTGTGCATCCTCTTGTCGAGGAGCTGTTCGTGGAAGTTTTTCTCCTGTGCTTTCTTAATCCGGGCCTTCAGGAGTGAGTATTCAAGATGGATAAGATTTGATGCATTTTGCTCATCCCTAATATTGAAGTCAAGACCGAGTGTTTCAGCAGCCTCCTCCGCTGCTTTGTACAGAAACGCCCCTTTTCCCACTTCTTCGTGTTTCCTGACCATTTTAAGAAGAGGGTCTTGTCCACTTGCAACTATATGTGCTGTACCCAGAATAAGTCTGTTGTGAAGACATTCAAGATTCTGTATTCCGCGACCACCTAGGCGGCGTGAGATGTAAAGTCGCGGAACAGAAGACTTAAGGTGCATGCTCTTGTTCATGTGCAAAACCTTTCGCGTCCCGATATCAAGGGATCTGAGCTCGTCCTTCGTCCATGGAACCACTCCAAATGAATAGAGTACTACCGGGACGGCAAGCATGTTCGTTGCAGATACTTTATTTCTCGCCGACACTTCGGAAGACCAAATCTGCCGGATGAGACGTTTGTATCTGCATCGGAGAGTATCCTTTATAGATGTCACGTCCTGAATGAGGCTCTGTGGCACGCCCAGGTATGTATAGGTCTCTCCAGCGCAAAGGTGTCGTATAGCGCTTCTGTAAACGAGCTCAGGATCTTCGGGGATGCCATTAAGTTTTCCTTTCTTCAAATTAACCTTGGCGCATTTCTCTAACCCGAATTCCATTCCAATCTCTTGAGTGTACTCTTTGACAATTTTCAGAGCTAGATGTAGTTTCTCTTGATTCCTAGCATAGATCTTAAGATCATCCATGTAAAATACATGAGTGACCTTATGCTTTCGATTTCCAGGTTTGCCGCAGAGATACCCTTCGGAATGGCGAAGTGCGAGAGATAGTGGCAATAATGTGAGGCAAAAGAGGAGAGGGCTCATTGTGTCGCCCTGAAATACACCTCTCTGAAAGGTGATACTGTTAGTGATCACACGATGTTTTCCAGATGAGATAGTAAATCTGGTTTTCCAAAGCGGCATTAATGTCTCTATGCACCTCACGATGTGTGGATGAACCTTTAGGCTTTCCAACAGACAGATGATAAGTCTATGGGAGGTTGAATCGAAAGCTTTCCGGTAATCAATCCAGGCCATCGATAGAAATCGCTGATAGTATGCTGCGTCTTTACAGACACATCTATCGATGAGCAAGTTCTCCCGACATCCCGCTACGCCTTTCTTTGAGCCACGTTGTTCATACATCTCTCGCCATACAGGTCCAATTGTCCGAACAATCCTATCATTTAGGATAGCTGTGAAGATCTTATACAGTGTGTACAGACAAGTTATTGGCCTGTAATTCTTAGGGTCAGCTAAGTTGCCCGTCTTCGGCAGGAGCACTGTGCGCCCTTCCACCAACCACCCCGGAATAGGCTCTTCCGACTTTAGATATGAGGTAAAAATTCGGGCCAGATGCTGGTGGGTTGAAGGAAACTTCTTCCACCAGAATGTCTTGATGCCATCTGGTCCCGGAGCGGAATAGTTCTTCATGCCTCTTAATACGTTTTTCACCTCCTCGGTAGTGATAGGTGGGCATTCCTCCTCAGCTGTGATGAGGGCATTGCACAGCTCCTTGAAGCTGTTTATGTTCTTTGAGCCTTCTTTAAGTGGATGTTGGACTTCGTAGACTTCTCTCCAAAATGCTTCGACCTCCTCTGGTTTGGGCGGATGGTCGACAGTAACTGGAGGGTCTTGGAAGAGTCGAGATGGGTCAGACGAAAACTGTTGATTTTCTCTGACCCACCTCTCTCTCCGCTCTAGACTTCTCCTAGCGTTAGATAGTACTCGTATTCTGTCAACAATATGCTGCCTGATGGTCAGTAGCTTTGACTTGTTGATTGTGTGATGACGGATCCGCAGTTCGCGCG
>CAKNYM010047697.1:9571-19978 GCA_932195095.1 Andricus curvator
GCGTTCTTCAGTCAGGTCTCCTCCGCTTGCCGAATCGTCTCTTCGTGCCAGGTCCAGATCTCCTCCTACCAAACCTAATTCAACGCGTTTTTCGGTCAGGTCTCCTCCGCTTGCCGAATCGTCTCTTCGTGCCAGGTCCCGATCTCCTCCTGCCGGACCTCATGCTCTAGGTTCTCCTGCCGAATCATCTCTTCGTGCCAGGTCCAGATCTCCTCATGCCAGTCGTCCTTCTTCATTCCTACGTGGACTTCCTCGCGATGCACCAATTCAAGGGAGAGAAAAACATCAGGTCCTTGCGCAAAAATAAACATGTACAGCGGCAAGGTTAAAGAGATGACCAGAGAAGAAATCAAGGAATCTCCTTCAGGCACTGATCGTACAATCTTAAAGAGTTTTAAAATAATAATAGTAGACGACTTTCGTCCAGAACATTAATTAAATTTTTTTCCTAATGTAAAAATAAAATATTAAGCCGCAAAACTTTAGTTTCAAAATTCCCTGATTTTTCCATGACCAATTTTTCATTTTCCCTAACCATTATTATTCAAAGAACAGCATTTTATCTTGTAACATTTTTAACATTGAATATTTTATAATCAGAATAAAACAATTCCAGATTAAAATTTATTTATTTATTTCAACCAAAACAGACGACCTTTTTAACCAAATATTTGAATTATCAAGAAAATAATTAAATTTCAACAAAATAGTTAGATTTTTACCCGAGTTGAATTTTCAACAAAGTGTTTGAAGCAAAAAGGACGAATTTTTCAGAAAATAGTTGAACTTTTAACTTAAAAAATAAAAAAATAATAAAATCTTCGAAATTATAAAATTGCCGAGATTATAAAAATCCTGAATGGGAAAATTCCCGAATAAAAAAATTCCGGACAGTTTGTGATATTACCGAACTGGAAAATTCCCGACAGAAAAATGCCGAATTATAAAATATCCGAACTAGAAAATTCCCGAGTTATAAAATTCCTGGATATAAACAATTAAAAAATTGTTTTTTGTTGTTGTTACATATTTATTTATTGAAAATAAAATAATGAAATATTTGTATCAAAAAAAAAAACATTTTTTTAATGCCTAATGTCTTGAAAAATTATTGTTTGAAGTTAAAATAACAATGGTTGGAATAAATATATTTCTGAATGAAAATTTTTGTTTGAAAATGTGTATAGAATTTTTTTTAAATTACCAAAAATGTTCACAAACATCTAATTGTTAATTAAAAAAAAATGATAAGACACTTCGAGATAAATCAGTGCGGAATTGAATCCTGCAAAGGTGCAAAGGTGCACGTGTGTATAAATTAATTTTTTTATAAAATTTTTATAGAATTGTTATTTTTAATTCAAACCATAATTTTTAAAAAACTTTAAACATTAAAAAATTGTCTTTGATAAAAATATCTGATTATTTTATTTTTAATAAATAAATAATATTATAGTAATATAGTAAATAATTTTATAGTTCGGATATTTTATGATTCAGCAATTTTCTGTTGGGTATTTTATTTTTCCGGATTTTCAGTCATCCCAACAGGATGACTGAAAACTCCTGAATAATAAAATATTCCAAATACAGGAAAATTTCCGAAATTAGAAAATTGTCCACAATTTTAAATTCCCGAATTAAAAAAATCCTGGACAGTTTATAATATTACCGAATTTGAAATTTTCTGATAATAGATAATTGTCGACGTTATAAAATACGTCGAGCATAAATTGCCTTCCGGAAAAATATGCCGGATTTTAATTTTCTCTTTCGGCATTATTTATCGTTAACACAATTTATTTGTTAAATTCCTTGGAATTTTTAGAAGGTATTTTTAAAAATACCAAAGAATTCTTAATAGCTTTACAAAATTTAAAGGGATTTCAAAAGATTTCAAAGAATTTGAAATATTTTAGGGAATTTTGGTAAAAATTCAAAGGATTTTTAAAGAGATTCAAGGAATTTCGAAAAAATTCAAGAAATTTAAAATTTTTTAGGGTATTTTTGAAAATTCCAAGGAATTTTCACAAGCTTTAAAAAGTTTCAAGGGGTTTCAAAAGATTTTAAAGGATTGGAAATATTTTACGGTATTTTAGAAGATTGTCAGGAATTTTTAATAGAATTCAATAATTTGTAGGGATTCCAAAAATATTTTAAAGATTTTAGGGTATTTCTAAAAATTCCAAGGATTTTTTAATAGATTTCAATAATTTGAATTTATTCCAAAGAATTTTAATGCTTTTAGGGTATTTTTCTAAAATTTCAAGAAATTTTCAAGAGCTTTACAAATTTACAAGAGATTTCAAAAAATTGTAAAGGATTTGAAATATTTTAGGGTATTTTAGACGATTGTAAGGAATTTTTAATAGAATTCAATCATTTGAACGGATCCAAAAAATATTTTAAAGTTTTTAGGGTATTTTGAAATATGACGAGGAATTTCCAAAAGCTTTAAAAAGTTTCAGGGGATTTCAAAGAATTTTAAAGATTTTAGGGTATTTTTAAAAATTCCAAGGAATTTTTTAGAGCTTTAAAAAATTTCAAGGGAAATGAGAAGACTTTAAAGGTTTTAAAAGATTCCAAGGTATTTTCAATTTATTTCAATCATTTAAAGGTATTTCTAAAAATTTTAAAGATTTAAGTTTTTTTTTTAATTTTAAGGAATTTTTTAGATCTTAAAAAAAAATTTAAAGGGATTTCCAAATTTTTTTAAGGATTAGGATATTTTAAAAGATTCCAGGGTATTTTCAACTGATTCCAATCATTTAATGGGATTTCAAAGGATTTAAAAAAATTTTAGAGCGTTTTTAAAGATTCTAAGGAATTTTTGATAGAATTCAATAATTTGAAGGGATTCCAAAAAGATTTTAAAGATTTTAGGGTATTTTTAAATATTGCGAGGAATTGCTAAAAGTTTTAAAAAGTTTTAAAAAGTTTCAAGGGATTTCAAATAATTTAAAACATTTTAGGGTATTTTTAAAAATTCCAAGGAATTTTCTAGAGCTTTAAAAAATTTTAAGGGATTTCAAACAATTTCCAAGGATTGAAAATATTTTTTTTGTAAATTCCATAGAATTTTCAAGAGCTGTATACAATTTCACGGGATTTTACAAGATTTGAAATATTTTAGGGTATTTTAAAAGATTCCGAAGCATTTTCAATTGAATTCCATAATTTAAAGGGATGTCAAAGAATTTGAAAAATTATAGGGAATTTCAAAAAATCCCGAATAAAGAATTTCAAATATCTTAGGGAATTTTATACATGTATATTTTAATAATTTTAAGTTACTCCAAAGGGTTTAAAAGATTTAAGTGTATTTTTAAAAATTCCCAGGAATTTTCAAGAGCTTTAAAATATTTCAAGGGATTTCCAATATTTCAAAGGATTTAAAATATTTTAGGGGTTTTTAAAAGATTTGAAGGAATTTTTGATTATTTTCAGTAATTTAATAGGATTTCAAAATGATTTCAAATATTTTAGTGTATTTTTAAAAGATCCGATTGAAGGATTTAATTTAAAATATTTTAGGCAATTTTTAATAGATTTCAATCATTTAAAGTGATTTCAAAGGATTTTTAAGATCTAATGGTATTTTAAATTTTTTTAATAATTATCTTTTTAGTTTGAAAATTCATCTATTTAGTTGAAATCTCATCTCTTTTGTTGAACATTTGACTTTTTTTTTTGTTTGTTGAAAATTCGTCTTTTTGTGAAAATTAATTTTTTTATTTATTTAAAAGTTAAGTTAAAAGTTCAACTATTTTCTGAAAAATTCGTCCTTTTTGCTTCAAAGACTTTGTTGAAAATTCAACTCGGTTAAAAATCTAACTATTTTGTTGAAATTTAATTATTTTCTTGATAATTCAAATATTTGGTTAAAAAGGTCGTCTGTTTTGGTTGAAATAAATAAATAAATTTTAATCTGAAATTGTTTTATTCTGCTTATAAAATATTCAATGTTACAAGATAAAATGCTGTTCTTTGAATAATGATGGTTAGGGAAAATGAAAAGTTGGTCATGGAAAAATCAGGGAATTTTGAAACTAAAGTTTTGCGGCCTACTATTTTATTTTTACATTACGAAAAAAATTTAATTAATGTTCTGGACGAAAGTCGTCTACTATTATCATTTTAAAACTCTTTAAGATTGTACGATCAGTGCCTGAAGGAGATTCCTTGATTTCTTCTCTGGTCATCTCTTTAACCTTGCCACTGTACATGTTTATTTTTGCCCGTTTTTGAACGTATGTCATTTTATACATTCCACGAAGAAGTCTATTATTTTCCACCAGTATTGCAAGGACATCACCATCGGCCGTTGATAGTACAGTATGTTCTCCAGTTGGCACGGGCGCAAGGACCTGATGTTTTTCTCTCACTTGAATTGGTGCATCGCGAGGAAAAGTGTATCTACGAATTTCGAATCGCCGGTTCGGATTCACGTGAGGAATAAGCCGAACAAATCTTAGTTCTTCACTTTTAAGTCCACGTAGGAATGTAGAAGGACGACTGGCAGGAGGAGATCTGGACCTGGCACGAAGAGACGATTCGGCAAGCGGAGGAGACCTGGCCGAAAAACGCATTGAATTAGGTCTGGCAGGAGGAGATCTGGACCTGGCACGAAGAAACGATTCGGCAAGCAGAGCAGACCTGACCGAAAAACGCGCTGAATTAGGTCTGGCAGGAGGAGATCTGAACCTATCACGAAGAGACGATTCGGTAAGCGGAGGAGACCTGATTGAAGAACGCGTTGAATTAGGTCTGGCAGGAGGAGATCTGGACCTGGCACGAAGAGATGATTCGGCAGGAGGAAGAAACCTGATCGAAGAACGCGCTGAATTAGGTCTGACAGTAGGAGATCTGGACCTGGCACGAGGAGACGATTCGACAGGATGAAGAGACCTGACCGAAGAATCCGTTTGATTAGGTATGGCAGGAGGATATCTGGACCTGGCACGAAGAGACGATTTGGCAGGAGGAAGAGACCTGACCGAAGAATCCGTTTGATTAGGTATGGCAGGAGGAGATCTGGACCTGACAGGAAGAGAATATTCGGCTGGAGGAAGAGACCTTACCGGAGAACCCGGAGAATGAGGTCTGGCAGGAGAAGACCATTCTGGATAAGGTCTGCCACGAGGAACACCAGGAATAGGATCGCCATTAGGCAAGCACTCGAACTGTGAACATAAATCTGCAACAAGAAACAGAGGATTCATTTTAGAAAAAGCTTCAAAAATATAAACTCAAGGAAAGTAAATTTTTGCAAGACAATTGCACGAAAAGCCTTTAAAAAATTCACTTTTGGTCTAATAGATGGATTTTTTGCTGAATTTTCCTCAAAGTTCTAATATCTTTTAGATCTTGTTTTTCTTTTTTAGAAAAACTTTTTCTTAATGACCATATCTGCTTGCGCACATATGGTACAAATTCCGTTTAAGGCCATGTTACAAGTGGGTCACGTGACCGGATTCCTACCTTACTGACACTTTTTTTCAAAATCAACTTACGTTCACACGAAACACGATATCGAGTTTAAAATTTGTGATATTAAATAAGAAGCGCTAAGAAATACGGCTCTGGTTCTAAATTTTAATAATCATGAAAAAAGCGGAAAAAAATTATTTACAAAAAAAACTTTTTTCATAATTATAAAAATTTAGGCCCAGAGCCGCCTTTTTTAGCGCTTCTTATTAATTATCCCAAATTTTCAACTCGATATCGCGTTTCGTGTGAACGTAAGTTGATTTTGAAAAAAAGTGTCGGTAAAGTAAGAATCCGGTCACGTGACCCACTCGTAAAATGGCCTTAAAATAAAATAGCGATTGGGATGGAATGAGGTTAAAGTCGCACGAATTCTGATTTGCGTATAGCTTAAAAAGTGTACTCAAAATTATAGATATATTATAATATTTACCAATGGAATTGAGGATAACCGCCAAAGACAAGACAAAAGTAGAAACAATCCTCATCTTTTTTAATTCGAGGAAAAGCTAATTAATTTATCGATGAAGACTTGGATTCACAATTTAACTAATGAATATTCTACTTCTTTATCTGATTATATACTAATCTTATATTCGTTATCTCATAAATAAATAATACGCGTCAAGTTTGACCTGCTCAGATATTTACATTTCGTTAAGAGTTAGTTTAAAGGAAAAAAAATGGGATTACTAAATTCGTTAAAACTGATATCATATTTTATATAATATTTTACATTTCTCGATTTTAACAGAGATTTTTGTTAAATCCATTCTTCTAAACCAAAACTAAAATTATTTTCTAATATTCTCTGTTCCATGTGAAAAATTTTCTGTTCCAAGTCAGAATTATATTTATTTACCAATTTATGTATAATTCAGAAATATAGTAACTCACTTTTACAAAAATTTCGAAGAATGGAGGTAAAAATTGTGACGAATTCTTACTTCAAGTTCAAGTTTCTTTACGGAAATTTTCAGTTGGGAATCGAACCACAGAACTTCCGATTGCCGGTCTTCAGAAAATACACGCATTATTTTGCAAGGTGGTACATATCAAATTTTTCAAGGAATCTGTATTATCATCAGAGAATAACAGAAACTTTTAACGTCTTTTCAGACTAGATCTTTTTTCAGAAAAAAATTAATTAAAATAATTTTTAATTCATATTACCATCTAGTCTGAAAAGATGTTAAAAATTTCTGTTATTCTCTGGTGATAATACAGATTCCTTGAAAAATTTGATATCTACCACCTTGCAAAATAATGCGTGTATTTTCTGAAAAAACTGAAGAAAACTGAATTTTCAACAGTTGTACTTTTAAAGTTGAATTTTTAACAGTTGAATTCAATTTTAACAGTTAAAAATTAAACTGTTGTAAATTAAAGAAAGTTTAAGAAAAATGAAAATTTAATTTACAATAATTAAATTTGAAGAAAATTGAAGAAAACTGAAGAAATTTTATGAAAATTGAAGAAAACGGAAGAAACCTGAATTTTCAACAGTTTGCATTTTTAAAGTTGAATTTTTAACAGTTGAATTCAAGTTTAGCAGTTATAAATTAAACTGTTGAAAATGAAAGAAAAATGAAAATTTAATTTTCAATATTTAATTTTGAAGAAAACTGAAGAAATTTGAAGAAAACTGAATTTTCAGCAGTTGCATTTGTAAAGTTGAATTTTTAGCAGTTGAATTCAATTTGAACAGTCAAAAATGAAACTGTTGAAAATTAAAAAAAATTAATGAAAAATAAAAATTTAATTTTCAATATTTAAATTTGAAGAAAATTGAAGAAAACTGAAGAAATTTTATGAAAATTGAAGAAAACTGAATTTTCAACAGTTGCATTTTTAAAGTTGAATTTTTCACAGTTGAATTCAATTTTAACGGGGAGAAATTAAACTGTTGAAAATTAAAGAAAATTTAAGAAAAATGAAAATTTAATTTTCAGTATTTAAATTTAAAGAAAATTGAAGAAATTTGATGAAAATTGAAGAAAACTGAATTTTCGACAGTGGCATTTTAAAAGTTGAATTTTTAACAGTTGAATTCAATTTTAACAGTTAGAAATGAAACTGTTGAAAATTAAAGAAAATTTAAGAAAAATGAATATTTAATTTTCATTATTTAAATTTGAAGAAAATTGAAGAAAACTGAAGAAATTTGAATTTTTAACAGTTGCATTTTTAAAGTTGAGTTTTTAACAGTTGAATTCAATTTTAGCAGTTATGAATTAAACTGCTGCAAATGAAAGAAAAATGAAAATTTAATTTTCAATATTTAAATTTGAAGAAAATTGAAGAAATTTGAAGAAAACTGAATTTTGAACAGTTGCATTTGTAAAGTTGAATTCAATTTGAACAGTCAAAAATGAAACTGTTGAAAATTTAAAAAAAATTAATGGAAAATGAAAATTTAATTTTCAATATTTAAATTTGAAGAAAATTGAAGAAAACTGAAGAAATTTGAATTTTTAACAGTCGCATTTTTAAAGTTGAGTTTTTAACAGTTGAATTCAATTTTAGCAGTTATAAATTAAACTGTTGCAAATGAAAGAAAAATGAAAATTTAATTTTCAATATTTAAATTTGAAGAAAATTGAAGAAATTTGAAGAAAACTGAATTTTCATCAGTTGCATTTGTAAAGTTGAATTTTGAACAGTTGAATTCAATTTGAACAGTCAAAAACGAAACTGTTGAAAATTAAAAAAAAATTAATGAAAAATAAAAATTTAATTTTCAATATTTAAATTTGAGGAAAATTGAAGAAAACTGAAGAAATTTGATGAAAACGGAAGAAAACTGAATTTTCAACAGTTGCATTTTTAAAGTTGAATTTTTCACAGTTGAATTCAATTTTAACAGGGAGAAATTAAACTGTTGAAAATTAAAGAAAAATGAAAATTTAATTTTCAATATTTAAATTTGAAGAAATTTAAAGAAAACTGAATTTTGGACAGTTGCATTTGTAAAGTTGAATTTTTAACAGTTGAATTCAATTTGAACAATCAAAAATGAAATTGTTAAAAATTAAAAAAAAATTAATGAAAAACAAAAATTTAATTTTCAATATTTAAATTTGAAGAAAATTGAAGAAAACTGAAGAAATTTGATGAAAATGGAAGAAAACTGAAGAAAACTGAATTTTCAACATTTGCATTTGTAAAGTTGAATTTTTTACAGTTGAATTCAATTTTAACAGTTAAAAATAAAACTTGAAAATTTTAAAAAAATTTAAGAAAAATGAAAATTGAATTTTCTATATTTAAATTTGAAGAAAATTGAAGAAAACTGAAGAAATTTGAAGAAAACTAAATTTTCAACAGTTGCATTTATAAAGTTGAATTTTTAATAGTTTAATTCTATTTTAACAGTTAAAAATTTAAGAAAAATGAAAATTCAATTTTCAATATTCAAATTTGAAGAAAATTGAAGAAATTTGAGGAAAACTGAATTTTCAACAGTTGAATTCAAATTTTAACAGTTAAAAATGAAAGAAAATTGAAGAAACCGGAAAATTGTATTTCCAACAGTAAGAAATGCAACTGTTGAAAATCTCGTCGAAACAAGTTTTTCTTTCTAATCTTGAATCAGCATCTCTCCTCAAGGCCTCAAGGTTATCGATTTGAAATTTTCTACCGGCCAAAGGTCAAAACCCTATTTTTGGTCCGTGGGCACTTCGGAAAAAAAAATCAGACAAGCTGACTGCGAGCTGGGATCGTCGAGGGGTGGTTATTACGTCACAAAAGAATCGATCCAGGACTGCGCAGACGCAGTAGAGTAGACGTTCACGTGCGCAAAGAAGAAGAAAAGGAAAGGAGGAAGAGAGAAAGAGGAAGAAGGGAGTGACTGTAGAGGTGCTTTACAGGTTTACACTAGAAAGGGCGAGGTGGAGAAAAATAAACAAAAATAAAACTAGCTTGTCTGGTTTTATTTTACTATAATGCTCTTTTTGTGAAGACTTCCAAGCAGATCGTCGGAGACGATTAGCTGGATTCACATTAAACTGAGGACAAAAAATCAAATCCTGATATTCGTTTCCTAGAATCGGTGAAAAATTGTGTCTAGAAATCAAGGTGAATCCTGATAGGTCATCTGAATTTTTGACAATTGCTTTTCTAAAAGCTTTAAGGTGCTTCAAATACGAGTCGGGTTTTAGAATAATACAAAATACGGCTACAAGGATGAATTGTTTGATGTGACATCTTTACCACATAATCTGAAGGCTTATACATGTGCATGACTAGAGCCCTTTTTTTGAAAAATGGCCTTGTTTTTTTTTTTTGTTAATTAAAAACATGCTAAATTTTTTGCGCCTGAAAACGGGCAAGCCGCCACTGGGAGTGTACCCACGGTGAACTGAAAACAGGCGCTCACCATTTCAAAGTGCGTTTTTAATTAACAACAAAAAACAAGAGCATTTTTCGAAAAACAGGCTTTAGTTATGCACATGTATAAGCCTTTAGATTATGTGGTAAAAATATTACGTTAAAAAATTCATCCTTGCAGCCGTATTTTGTATTATTCTAAAAACCGGCTCGTTTGAAGCACCTTAAGAGGTTCCTGGTTCTGTTTCTGATTCTGATCAATATCAATGGGATGGATATTATGGTTTATCCTGAAAAAATAACCCAGGTGAAAATAATAAATAAACAATATTTGGTACATAATAAATAATAATAAATAATAAATACAGGTATAAAATTCATATTTCCAAAGATTTCAATAATTTCACAAATATTACCAAATATTTCAAAAATATTAAAAATATTTTGCAAAGATTTCTAAAGATTTCAGAAAGATTCTACAAAAATTTTACAAAGATTTCAATAATTTCACAAATATTATCAAGTATTTTAAAATTATTAAAAATATTTCGCAAAGATTTTAATAATTTCCCAAAGATTTCAAAGATTTCA